>LBNU01001406.1:65044-93181 GCA_014162995.1 Artemisia annua
GTGTATCGTGAATAGTCATCTACTATAACTAAGGTGTAGCGGTTGCCACCGTTGCTCTGCACCGCGGATGGACCGAAGAGATCCATGTGAAGTAGTTCTAAGCATCTAGTAGTGGATACTATTTTTTTAGCTTTGTGACTAGCATGTGCTTGTTTTCCTATTTTACAAGCGTCACAAAAATGTTGATTATATCTTAAACTAGGCAAGTTTCTAACTAATTCCTTAGATACCAAAGATTGTATTTACTTTAATCTAAAATCCTCATCACAAAAACTTCAATATGATCTATCAAGTTCAAAATGAACTTGAGAGGATCTTTGATCAAAAGTGTAGATTGGCAAGGACACCTCAAGCCTGTATAACATAATGGTGCCCATCAATCCTACCCATCAAAGGTTTGATGCCCGTGAAATACCTCCACCCAATACCCAACCATGCTGCGGAACGAATTCGAACTCGCGTCATTTGTTGGATCAAGATATCACATGGATAGGCCAGACAACTTGAGAGGACCTTGATCCGATATGAAATATAAAATATGAAATTTATTTTGGTTTAACAAAAAACGGGAAGAACAGGATTGATACCGAATTCCCGGTACCGAGTACCGGTACCGGTTCCCGTGCCGAAATCCCGTTCGGTACGGTACCAGTACCCCCTTTCATGCTCGGGAAAAAAAACGGTACCACCAATTCGGTAGTACCGTGCTCATTCCTAGTTTAATCTTTTCAATATTTATTTTAGAAAAATAATGTTTATATGTTCCATAGCACACATTTAACAAAACTTTTGCAAACAACCTTAAGTGGCCACGCCAACCTTCTGAAAAGGGAGAGCTTCACCTGGTTTGAGTCTGTGTGGCGGTGGGTTCAAACCCCGTGGATCAGTCGGCTAAAAAGGTCGGAAACCAAGGTTATCCCCCCCCCCCCCACACACACACACAAAATACATATAAAATCCGATAATACATTACATGAAACAAGATCTTTTACCCTCAATGTATTGAATTTATATGCATTAACTTCTCACATCTAGATAATATGTTGACTTAAGCATCTAACTTTACACATTTAATAGAAAAAGTATGTTTGTGGCCGTTGTTTATAGACCTTGAGAAAATATCAAATATAGAGTTTAGAGAAATTAATCCTCCCACATTATAACTCCTATAAATACCTTCCACTTTCAAATATATACTCCATAGCTCTGTTTTCCTCTGTTTCTAAAGTACCCAAACATCTAAAAATCATGAATCAACACGATGCTAATTTCATAAATTCATATTCAAACTACATTTATTCACAATACCCATCAAATGATTTCATTCCAACATGCACAAACTCAAACACAATTGATTCAATGTACTCAAATTACCCACCATCCCCTGTTTTCCACCCGCAATCCGGTTCTTCAGTTTACCTTGAACAAAGAGACCAGTTATTCCAACTGTCCGAAGCTTTTGATTTAGAACACAATGTTACAACTAACCCAGATGGGATGTTAGATAAATCGATCAATTCATACAGGAAAAGGAAGCTGTATAGAGGAGTGAGGCAGAGGAATTATGGAAAATGGGTGGCGGAAATTCGATTACCATGTAATAGGACGAGAGTTTGGTTAGGGACTTATGATAGTGCTGAAATGGCTGCTTATGCTTATGATCAAGCTGCGTGTTTGCTTCGTGGTGAAAATGCGCGTTTGAATTTTTGTGATGAGGCTCAAATTGGGTTGATTGGAGATGCTAATAAGTTAAATGCTATAAAAACTGCAGTGGAAAATAAGATTCGGGTGGCAATTAGAAAAGAAAATTGTAAAAAGAGGGAGGTGAATAATCATGTTGCGAATATTAGTGGAAGTTATATGGACTCGCCAGTGGATGGATTATCCGGTGAGGATATGGGGTTTGACGTGGCAGCGGATGATTATTTTTTGACGGAAGTGCCTTCATATGATCCGGATTTGATATGGGAAATGCTTGATAATTGATGAGAATGTGTTGTACAATGTACATTGTAAAATCAAATTTGTACATTAATAAACTTGGTGTTCATAGTGTACTTATTTTCGGAATAAAAGTTGTATATATGATAAAATTTTATAAAAAGTGCCGAAAAATAGTGTCGAAAGAATGTTTGATCACTGGGGGAAAAAAAAAAGAAAAGAAAAAAAAAAAAGAGAAAGGCTTGTAGTTGAGGGTCATACGTGATAAGTTGTTTTTAGACGATGTTTATGAGCAAGAGAAAACTGCTAATGTTTCGATGAACTATCAGAAAATGAGACAGGTTTAACAACAATAACAAATACGAATATAAGGTAACTCTTTTGGATTGACATAGAATCAACCTCTACAAGGAAAATATATGAAGTTTAGGACAACTTGTAATACATCGGTGGTCTTTGGAGCACATGGATCACCAAGCTTATGACTAATTTCGGTACTCTTTGTTTATTGAAATATGATTTTAGAAGACGTTTTAAAGAAGGCTTGAACTCACAATCATTTCTTCTGAGAGTATCCTCGAAAGGATACCATTGAGTCATAACCATTTGGTAAGATTTTTATTTATTTATTTAATTTTTTTCGTTCGTTCTAATCTCTTTGCTTGTGTAAACAATACGAGTCGGCCCACAAGTTACTTTTCTGAGTATTTAAAATCAACTTGATTTAAGTTTAGTCGAACTCGAGCTAACTTGTGTGAACTTTTAAATTGAGTTCGAGTATTAAAGTAGTATCCCTAATAAGCTCGCTAGCATTATTAAGTTTGTGCAATTTTACATTCTTATTCTTGGTGGAAAGCATTGAATCGGTTTCTTATGCATGGTTACTCCTTAAGCTGGGAAAGTTAAGTTGTGCTCAAATCTGAATCGATTTATTTTTTAGGGAAAATTGTCCAAAAATACTATCAATTTTGCCACTTATTACTATTGTATGCTATGAACTTTTTTTTTCCTATTGTATACACAAACTTTACTAATCCTACTATTGTATCAATAAAACGCTTTTTTGATGACGTGGCAATACTTAATCACACTAATTACGGTGTAATTAATAGAATAAAAACCCGTAATATTGTTACAATAGGGTGATTAAGAAAGTTTGTGCATAGAATAGGAAAAAAAAAAAAGTTCATAGCATACAATAGTAATAAGTGGCAAGTTGATAGTATTTTTGGACAATTTTCCCTATTTTTTAGTACCCGCTAACCTAACAAAGTTAAAAGTCAAAACTTCGATGCATCAAGTTAGCGATATATGCCTCTACAAAATGTGAATGCGTATTTCCTCTTCCATATGAACCACACATATTCTAACCCAAAAAATGGAAAACGGGTTAGCATATAAAAGAATGGGTTTCATCTACAAATTTAAACACCATCTTTTTGTATTTATCCCAAAATGGGCACCACTCTACTAGTTTCAAATGTATATGAAAAATGTCTTCCAAATGACATATGTTTCTAGATAAAATAAAAATGGTTAATACAAATTATTTGGGCTCTCTGTTTTTTACTTTCACAGGAAATAGTAACAAATGGTTTCATGATCAAATTATCTGTGTTATGTGTAAACTGAGTTATGTGTAAACTCGTACAATTTATGACCCAAGGCCTTTGCCAATGGTATATGAGTTGTCCAACAATCTAGAGGTTGTAGGTTTAAGCCTTATTGGCAGGGCGATACTATAATGGGGGCAGTGTGGGCAGTTGCCCCCACAAAGTTTCTAGTAGATGTTAAGATTTTTATCAATGTCGATTTTCTTTGAATGATTATGATGCACAATTTTATTCTGCCGTATAAGAGAATATAATGGTAAAACATTACCAATAGCTACATCTTAGTATATAGGTTAAGGACATTCTTTACTTTAGAAGAGATAATCTAATGTTCGATTTTTGTGCTATTTTATATTTTATAATCTAAATTTGTGTTTTCGCTTTCTTATTCATATTAATATCGATCAAGAAAAATAATATGTCCTAAATATTGTCCATATAATAATAACTAGTTTAGGTTCTAGCAAAACAAGTTCACTTTTATTCAAAGTAAAATCGTTGTCATTACATCAACAAAGATCAAGTTAGTGACATGACCCAACTTGACATTTACTCGCAACTTTTGCCCCCTCTTACAGAAATTTCTGGTNCTTTGAATGATTATGATGCACAATTTTATTCTGCCGTATAAGAGAATATAATGGTAAAACATTACCAATAGCTACATCTTAGTATATAGGTTAAGGACATTCTTTACTTTAGAAGAGATAATCTAATGTTCGATTTTTGTGCTATTTTATATTTTATAATCTAAATTTGTGTTTTCGCTTTCTTATTCATATTAATATCGATCAAGAAAAATAATATGTCCTAAATATTGTCCATATAATAATAACTAGTTTAGGTTCTAGCAAAACAAGTTCACTTTTATTCAAAGTAAAATCGTTGTCATTACATCAACAAAGATCAAGTTAGTGACATGACCCAACTTGACATTTACTCGCAACTTTTGCCCCCTCTTACAGAAATTTCTGGTACCACCCCTGCTTATTGGAGACATTTGTAAGATATATTGTGAGATATGTGGTATAGGGTGTGAAAAAAATATTACGTTCGAAAAAGAAGAAAAAATAAATAAATAAATAAATAAAAATAAAAAAGCCTCGTACAATTTATGGACATAAGTTGTTTTAGCTAGAATCATATGATCCAAGTTCCCAACCTTCAATCAATCGTGACTATAACAAGAAATTGAAACATTAGTTTATTGCCCAAAATTTAGGTGTCTAAACTAGTTTTAGGTAATTCGTTTTATAATGAATAACCCATAATTGATTAGAAAAAACATATGGATATCAATACGTTCACATCTGAACTGCTAATGAGCCTCTCATTATTTGTCAACAATAGCTGTTAGAAATGTAATCAAGATAAGAGAAAGAACTTACTATATTTTAGGGTGAAGTACAAAAATAGACAAGATACTTTCTCATATTTTCACATCTAGGTAATTTACTTTGTAAAATACTATTAGGAGTTTAACAAAACTTATGTTCCCAATTACCAAGATATTGAAACATGAGTTTCTTGCCCAAACATATGTGTCTATACTAGCTTCCGGTAATTCCTTCCATTGTTAATGA
Source organism: Artemisia annua (assembly GCA_014162995.1). Taxonomy (NCBI): domain Eukaryota; kingdom Viridiplantae; phylum Streptophyta; class Magnoliopsida; order Asterales; family Asteraceae; genus Artemisia; species Artemisia annua. The sequence continues at coordinate 70,182 of LBNU01001406.1, forward strand.
CCCAAAATTTATTATTAGCAGTTATATTTAATTGTTAAAGTTGGGTCTATATGCTATGCAAGAAAAAACATATGAGCATTAAAACGTTTACATCTAGAATTTTAGTTAGCCTCTCATTGCGTGTTGATAGTGCGTTTCTTGGGGGCTGTTTGATAAACATTATAATTTAGTATTGAATGATTAAAAGCTTTGAATGATTTGAACTCTCTGAATGAAATTGCAACTGATTGAAAATGTCTTGTGTGACAACTGTTTTAAATTGATATTCTGAACGACATAAACTGTTATTTTGTTTTATTTAAAAAATCATTATTTTCTTTAGTTATATAATCATTTTTAATTTTTAATGTTTTACATGTAATTTTCTGTTTAGTAATGCAATCTACAATGTTGTTACAATAATACAACTCATGTTATGAATAAACTTGAAAAATATGATATTTGTCATACAATATATGAAAGGGGATGATAAAAATAATATGATAAGTAAATACAGTATACATATAGAAGTTGGCAATCGGTGTTTATTTCATAGTAACAAATAAACAATAAAATAATGATCTAAAAGGTTGTTTTAAAGAATGCATGTATAGAAGACTCAGGGGTGCTTGATGAGGGGTTTAAGGGGGTGGGGAATGAGTAAGTAATTCAAAAGGGCCCACCTCACTCAAATTATGGTGCTTGGTTAGGGAGTGCAAATGTATTGATTACCCCGTAGTGGGTAATCAACCATTATAGAGTAATTGAGGGGTAAAGGATTAATTACCCACACCACTCATTCCTTTGCATTCCCTTTCCTTTTCCCCACTTTGAACTAAGAGGACCCTCAATCATTTTGCTTGTTTTTATTGTTGACTGGTTCACCACCTAATGGAACAATTAAGAGCACTAAAAATAGTTAGCAAACAACCAAGACCACTGTCCGAATCAGGGTAAGGCCCATTAGGTGGCTATCAAACAACCCCTTAGTGATTTCCTCATAAAACTAGACTAGCGCATTGCATATTCACATTGTTAATTAACCAACATCAAGATAGTGGAGACGTCACACAGTCAGACATTTGTATAGGAATTTCTCATGTTCAAAACTCACTAGATACACGACTCGTAGAGAATCAGGAAAGGGAAGAAAATTTAATCTGTTTACCCCTTTATAGATTTACAATACTTATATATTTGATATCGTTTAGAAAATGGCATACCACCACTTAGACTTAAACTAAGATGCTCAAGTGCTGCTTCCAGTGTGTCCACCGTTTTCTCCATAGTTGCCTACTCAAACACATACATTATGAATCACATGAAGTAGTTGTTTGTGATCTAAAAGTAAAGTCAAAACGTTTTCTGAATGTAAACGGAAAACTTTATCCGAACTAAGGGTGGCAATGGGTTGGGTTCGGGGCGGGTTTTAGTGCACCCGTACCTGCACTCGATAATATCTACATCCGTACCCGCCTCATTACCCGTTGGATACCCTGTTAATATTATCCATCGTTTTTTCGGGTTTTCCCGCGGTTATCGGTTACCCCAATAGAATATTCTAAGGATAAAATGGCGGACATCAAAATTAAGTCACACTGAACATACTGACAAAACAAAGCAAAACACCCAAATATATTCAAATTTTTTAAAAGTTAAAGAAAACGAATATTGTATCGAATCATTAACGCTTTCGAATATTTCATTTACGAAATCCAGATGTGTGTGATAATAGAGATACTTATATTATTTATGGGAACGAGTAACGGTAATCGTGCGGGTATTACTAGAACACATCATCGAACCTGTACTTGACTTAAAAAATTATCAATATCCAAAAACGCCCCCAAATCTGACCCAACCGGTCCGGGTTTCGATTTTCAACGTCGAGTTGGGTGCTTTTGCCTTGTAATCCGAACATTTTAGGTGATTATGTAGGTAAACCTAAGACGATATAAAACCATCTCCTAAAACACATTAAACACACTAAAACAAGGTATATTTACGTTTAAACTTTTCAATAAATTACAAAATCGTCCTAGTGGTTTGGACAAATTGTAAGTTTCGTTCCTAACCTTTCGAAAGTGCAGGCACCGTCCTTATGTGGAACTCTGGGTTGCAAGTTTTGTGTCTGTCTAAAGTAAAATGACTAAAATGTCGTTATCAAAAATTGCAATCAAGGGAAACCCAAAGTTCCTCACAAAAATGGTGCTTGCACTTTCGAAAAGTAAGGGACGAAACCTGCACTTTAGTCAAACCACAGGGACGATTTTTGCAATTTAACAAATGTTTATATGTACCATAGCACATATTTAACAAAATTTTTACATATAATTGTTCATTACATGAAACAAGATCTTTTACCCTCAATGTATTGGCTAGAATTTGTATGCATTAACTTCTCACATCTAGATAATATGTTGACTTAAGCATCTAACTTTACACATTTAATAGAAAAGTATGTTTTAATAACATCTTTACTGTTGGCGTTGTTTATAGACCTTGAGAAAATATCAAATATAATTAAACGAAATTAATCTTCCCTCATTTTAACTCCTATAAATACCTCTACATTCAAATATGCTCCTCACTTTATAAGCCCCATTTTCCTCTCTTTTTAGAGTACCTAAAAATACAAAATCATGGATCAATACAACACAAATTCCTTATATTCAGATACATACTACGCTAATTCACAATATCCATCACCAAATTTCATTCCAACATGCACAAACTCAAACACAATTGACCCAGTCTACTCAAATTACCCGCTATCCCCTGTTTTTCACCCGCAATCCAGTTCTTCAGTTTACCTTGAACAAAGAGACCAATTATTTAAAATGTCCGAAGCTTTTGATTCAGAACACAAATCTACAACAAGCCCAGATGGGATTTTAGATAACTCGATCAATTCATACAGGAAACGGAAACTGTATAGAGGAGTGAGGCAGAGGAATTATGGAAAATGGGTGGCGGAAATTCGATTACCGTGTAATAGAACGAGAGTTTGGTTAGGGACCTATGATAGTGCTGATTTGATATGGGAAATACTTGATAATTAATGGGAATGTGTTGTACAATGTACATTGTAAAACTTGGTGTTCATAGTGTACTTGTTTTTGGAATAAAATTTGTATATTTAATAAAATTTTATAAAGAAGTGCCGAAAAATACTGTCGAAAGAATGTTTGATCGCTCGAAAGAAAAAAGGGCTTGTAGTCGACCGTCATACGTAATAAGTTGTTTTTAGACGTATTTTTAAGAACAAGAATAACTGCTAATGTTTTGAGGAACCATCAGAAAATGAGATACATTTACTCTAATACCAAGAACAAATACGGATATAAGGAAACTCTTTTGGATTGACATAGAATCAATTCCTACAAGGAAAATATATGAGGTTTAGGACAATTTGTAATACAGCTATAGTCTTTGAAGCACATGGATCACCAAGCTTATGACTAATTTCGGTGCTTATTGTATATTGAAATATGATTTTACAAGGCGTTTTAAATAAGGCTTGAACTGACAATCATTTTGTTTGAGAGTATCCCTAATAAGCTCGCTACCGTTATTAAGTTTGTGCAATTTTACATTCTTATTGTTGGTGTAAAGCATTGAATCAACTTTTTTATGGTTACTCCTTAAGCTGGGAAAGTTAAATCGAGCTCAAATTTGAATCGATTTTTTATAGTACCTGCTAATCTAACAAAGTTGAAAGCCAAAACTTCGCTGCATCAAGTTAGTGATGATATATGCCAGTTTACAAAATGTGAATGCGTATATCGTCTTCCACATGGACCACACATATTCTAACCCAAAAAATGGAAAATCGGAAGCCTATAAAAGAATGGGTTTCAGCTAAGGATGAGCACGGTAACAGTCCCGTACCGATCCCGTACCAAATTAGTGGTACTGATTTTTTCTCGGGCATAAATTAGTGGTACTGGTACCGTACCGAACGGGGTTCGAATACCGGTGCCGGTATCGGTACCGGTACCGGTATTGGGAAATCGGGTTTTCCCCATTTTTTTTCAAGAATTTCCCGATTTGGTACCAGTCCCGTACCGAATTAGTGGTCCCGATTTTTTTTCACCTTATTTCGTAGTCCTGGTACTGTACCATATATCAGAAAGCGGTACGGTTTCGATTCGGTTCCAAAATTCAGGTCGAAATGCTCATCCCTAGTTTCAGCTACATATTTGAACACCACCTTTTTGTATTTAACGCAAAATGGGCACCACTCTACTAGTTCCAAATATATAAGAAAAATGTCTTCCAAATGACATATGTTTCTAGATAAAATAAAATTGGTTATACAAGTTATTTGGGCTCTCTCTTTTTTTACTTTCACATGAAGTAGTAACAAATGGTTTCATGATCAAATTATTTGAGTTATGTGTAACCACTGTGGCATTGGTCTAGTGGGTGAGGCTTTCGTTCTTGAGTCAATAGACTCAGGTTCGAATCCCATCTTTGGCACTTTGATCCCAGATAGGTACCCACCTCCGCAAAACCTATGGGCTCACTGGAGAGACTTTGTGGATAAGAGCTCAAGAGTCCGAGAGTCTCGGCTCACTCCAGTTGGTGCCCCACTAGGCCAGGAGAGTTGCCCGGAGCTATTCCTTGTGGGGTGGACAATGGCTGGTGCCAAAAGGCACCCGGGGGCAGGGTGTTCCCGCCAATCTACACCTTTTTGTGGATTTGAGTTATGTGTAAACTCGTACAATTTATGACTCAAGGCCTTTGGTCTAAATGGTATGTTTGCTGGAAGCATTTGTAAAATATATTGTGAGATATGTGGTTTAAGGTGTGAAAAAATTTACCATTCGGAAAAAATAAAATAAAAAATGGTACAATTTATGGACATAAGTTATTTTAGCTAGAATCATATGATCCAAGTTCCCAACCTTTAATCAATCGTGACTATTACAAGAAATTGAAACATGAGTTTATGGCCCAAAATTTAGGTGTCTAAACCAGTAGTATTTTAATTGTTAAAGTTGGATCTATATATGCAAATGCGAGAAAAAACATATGGATATCAATACGTTCACACCTGAAATGCTAGTTAGCCTCTCATTATTTGTCAATAATACGCTGTCAAAATTTAATCAAGATAAGAGAAAGAAGTGATATTTTAGAGTTAAGTCCAAAACATATTGATATCAATACTTTCTCATATTTTCACATGTAAGTAATTTACTTTGTAAAATACCAATAGCAGTTTTGGTTTTTTTTTATCTGAGGCTGTGGAGCTTTTCAATAGAGTTCAACGAGTTATGCATAGCAATGTTATAACATCTAGATCTGCAAATGTAGTTTTTAAAAGAATTAGCTTTGCAATTCAAAAAGAATTAACGGCTCATCTCGTTGCTCGTTTGCCTTGCACCTCTATGTAAATTGGAAGAATTATCGGTTTAACAAAACTTATGTTCCCAAATACCAAGATATTGAAACATGAGTTTCTGGGCCATGCATACGTGTCTATACTAACTTCCGGTAATTCCTTTCATTAATTAATGACCCAAAATTTATTATTAGCAGTTAATGTATTTAATTGTTAAAGTTGGGTCTATATGCTATGCAAGAAAAAACGTATGAACATTAATACGTTTACATCTAAAATTTTAGTTAGCCTCTCATTGCGTGTTGATAATACGTTTCTTAGAGCATCCACTATGAGAGGTCTAAGAATAGGTCCAAAAAACTTGAAGAGGTTTATGTTTTATATTAGCCATAGTGGAGTTTTATTTTATACACATGTGGCATGAAAAGGTCCTAGATGTTAGACCTATTCATAATCTCAAGACATTTAATGCATGTGTTGTAAGAAATAATTATAAAGCTTTAAGATGTTTATGCCATAATAGAAATAGGTTTATTAGCACAAAAGGTCTAAAACTTATTGACGTGGCATGAAAAAATTAATTTATAAAGCTTTATAATATTTTACCATAGTGGATGCCCTTAGTGATTTCCTCATAAAACTAGACTAGCGCATTGCTTATTCACATTGTTAAGTAACCAACATCAAGATAGTGGAGACGTCACACAGTCACACATTCGTATAGGAGTTCTCATGTTCAAAACTCACTAGATACACAACTCGACGACTCGTAGACAATCAGGAAAGGAAAGAAAATTTAATCCGTTTACCCTTTTATAGATTTACGATACTTATATATTGATAATCATTTAGAAAATGCCATGCTACCACTTAGACTTAAACTGAGATGCTCAAGTGCTGCTTCCGGTGTGTCCACCGATTTCACCATAGTTGCCTACTTGAACACATACATTATGAATCACATGAAGTAGGTGTTTGTGATCTAAAAGTAAAGTCAAAATGTTTTTTGAATGTAAACGGAAAACTTTATCCGAACCATCTTAGCCTCTAAGGTGATTTTGTAGGTAAACTTGAGACCGTATAAACTAGGGGTGGTAATTTGGGTCGTGTTCGGGTTGGCGGGTTGACAGGTTCAAAAATCTCAACCCAAACCTGATCTGTTTAGTTAGTCGTGTCGAGAAGTTCAACTCTAACTTTAACGCATTTATTAAACGGGTTAGTCGTGTTAACCCATTTATGATTTGAATATAATGTGTTTGTTCGCGAGAATGGATTCCTCGTCAAGTCTTTGTAATGGGACATATCGAATATTGTAACTTGTATGTCAGAAACATTTTAAGCAACACGGAAAATGTTTTGATATAAGTATATATCATTATCAAATATTTCAAAAAACGATATATTACATAAGATAGAGATGCAAAATAGTTGGGTCATATTATAATGAAATTAAACACATAATTGTTGCACTTTTAATTGTGTAAGTCTTGTTAGTATAATAAACGAAAGCCAAAGGGCTGAAATCGTTAGTTTGTTAGTTAATAACCGCTAGTTAGTTAGAAGCGGTTGAAGGTAGTTATGGTAGTTATAGTTAGTTAATTCGGTTGTACCCTTTCATGAAGGGACATGATGGTTCGCTAGAACCACTATAAATAGATTAGTACATGTAACGTTTTGAAGTGTGTCAAATAACAATGTAACAGTTTATGTTGTTTATAATAATGAATCATTCTTGTCAATCTTGTTTGACATATATCGATCCTGGAAAGTATGGAACCTGTGAAGAAACGTACATGGCATCAGAGCCGAAGGTTGCAAGATTACAAGTTTTGATTCAAGTTTTTGATCAAAGAAGATCAAAAGACTTAGAAGGAAAGACACCAAGGAATTGTTGGTCACGGTGGTGCACAACCGGAACTAACAACAGGAAGTTGCAAGATAGCAACGACTTCAATCCACTCTTGAAGGAGAAGAGGAACATGATCGATTGAAGGAAACTTTTGTGGGCAGCGGCACGTCTTGAAGACCGACACAAAAGGAAGAAAACGTAAGCATCAAACGAAATTGGTGGACTGTTTTGTTGTGATCATTGGAACGCGACAACAAAAACAAGAAGGAGACAATATTGTTACACCCTTTGTTGGTGATTGAAATCACGTGACAACAAAGAGAAGGAAACCCTTTGTTGCTGATTAACGCAACAAGGAAGAAGAGATACGACGTCAAGTGGAAGGAACTTTGTGTAGAAGAAACCGGTTGACAAAAAGAAACACAAAGGGATAGGATACGCGTTATACACGCAGAAGTAAGGTTGCTTGTGAACGAGGTTGAAAGGATACCGAGAGGAGACAAACAATCTAGGATTGTTTTGTGAAGAAAGAAAAAACGTTAGCAATACAAGAACAACAACAACAGCGAACAAAAACAAACCGATCATTTGTTTTGAGAAAATACCAACGGGAATTTAAAGAGTGTTGTAGATACCGTTTGGATTAAAGAACAATAAGGAGTATTGTGGAACACGTTTTTTTGGAGAAGAACAAGCAACAACAACGACGAAAAAAAACTAACAAATCGTTTTATTTATTTATTTATTTTTTTTCTCATGGAAAATAATACCGAGTGGTATTAGTGAAGAAAAAACAAACCAACTGTTTGTTTGGGAAATACCGAAAGGTATTTGTGAACTTTTGTGACAAGGGAACTTGGAATTTGAAAAAAAAACAGCAACAACAACTAAAACTTGTTGTTACCGAGAACACATAGTGTGTTTGGAAGGGAAGCCGAGAACAAAGGAGGTCTAGGGCACGTTTTTTTATTTCAAGTCGACACAAAAGAAAGAAAGGCAACGTGGGACAAGTGTGGTATAACAAAGAAGGAACTCGTTTGGTTTATTGAGAAGAACAAAAAATTCGATAACATCAAAAGAAGACCGAGAGTTTTCTTTACGAATTGTTTTGGTGACAAGAAATAAACAACGAGAAAACAACGACAACACCAACGAAGACGCGGAGAAGAGCATGGAGACTCGAAGAACAAGACTTAAACAATTAGGGGGGAAATATTGCACTTTTAATTGCGTAAGTCTTGTTACTTTGTTAGTATAATAAACGAAAGCCAAAGGGCTGAAATCGTTAGTTGGTTAGTTAATAACCGCTAGTTAGTTAAAGTTAGTTAGAAGCGGTTGAAGGTAGTTATAGTTAGTTAATTCGGTTGTACCCTTTCATGAAGGGACATGATGGTTCGCTAGAACCTCTATAAATAGATTAGCACATGTAACATTTTGAAGTGTGTCACATAACAATGTAACAGTTTATGTTGTTTATAATAATGAATCATTCTTGTCAATCTTGTTTGATATATATCGATCCTGGAAAGTATGGAACCTGTGAAGGTACGCACACACATAACTTCAAATATTTAATATATTTTACTCTATTTTCAAACGAGTTGACGGGGTTGAGAATCTCAATCCAAATCTAACATTTTATTAAACTAGTCAGTCGTGTCGACCTATTTCCAAACCAAACTTGTTTGGCCTTAAACTAACCTGTTAATTTTCATGTCGGTCTCGAATCGTGTTTCGAGTCTTGTCAAAAATTGCCACCCCTAGTCCCCTGGTATAAAGTCATAAACCATCTCATAAAACACACTAAAAACAAGGTATACTTACGTTTAAACTTTTCAATATTTATTTTAGAAAAATAATGTTTATATGTTCTATAGCACACATTTAACAAAACTTTTACATATAAAATCAGATTATACATTACATGAAACAAGATCTTTTACCAATGTATTGGCTAGAATTTGTATGCATTAACTTCTCACATCTAGATAATATGTTGACTTAAGCATCTAACTTTACACATTTAATAGAAAAAGTATGTTTGTGGCCGTTGTTTATAGACCTTGAGAAAATGTCAAATATAGAGTTTAGAGAAATTAATCCTCCCACATTATAACTCCTATAAATACCTTCCACTTTCAAATATATCCCTTACTTCATAGCTCTGTTTTCCTCTGTTTCTAAAGCATAGTCACATGAAACGGGGTACGCTCCGGTACGGGATCGCGAAACGGGAACGCGGTTCGCTAGGTCTTTAAAATTTGGTACGAAGGGGGGTAGGCTCATTTTGGTATGCTCCGGTTCGCTTCGGTTCGATGTACCAAATTTGGTACAATGTACCATATTATAGTTATATTTATATGGGTTTTAATAGGTATTTATATATTTTATATACATATTTATAAACTTTTACTAATTTTATTATTATATTTTTGATAATTTTAGTTATTTATTTTATACAAATATTGCAAAATTATATATTTGAGTAAAGCCCAAAATTAATTAACATGCAAACAACATTGTTGGGTCAAATTAAATAATTTTTGTTGGCCCATTTACAAAAGTTATTAATTGGGCCCAAAGAAAAAGAGAATAAGGTTAATAAGGCTTTTAGGGTACGAGAGAATGAGAGATAGCATGTAAATCTTTATTCTTTTTATTAGCCGCTTTTCCTTCTTTCTTCAACCTTTCATCTTCTTCAACATAGTTTTCACCGGAAAACACATAACCACGCAAATCATAACACCGATTCAAGGTACAAAATCATAACACCAGAAACGGAACGTGAAAAGTAGCGATCCAGGTCGCGATCCCGAGCGATCCAGGTCGCAATTGTACCGCGTTTCGGTACGAACGATTCGGAACGAGGAACGCGGCATAGTGAGCGTTTCCTGTGACTATGTTCTAAAGTACCCAAACATCCAAAAATCATGAATCAACACGATGCTAATTTCATAAATTCATATTCAAACTACATTTATTCACAATACCCATCAAATGATTTCATTCCAACATGCACAAACTCAAACACAATTGATTCAATGTACTCAAATTACCCACCATCCCCTGTTTTCCACCCGCAATCCGGTTCTTCGGTTTACCTCGAACAAAGAGACCAGTTATTCAAACTGTCCGAAGCTTTTGATTTAGAACACAATGTTACAACTAACCCAGATAGGATGTTAGATAAATCGATCAATTCATACAGGAAAAGGAAGCTGTATAGAGGAGTGAGGCAGAGGAATTATGGAAAATGGGTGGCGGAAATTCGATTACCGTGTAATAGGACGAGAGTTTGGTTAGGGACTTATGATAGTGCTGAAATGGCTGCTTATGCTTATGATCAAGCTGCACATTTGCTTCGTGGGGAGAATGCACGTTTAAATTTTTGTGATGAGGCTCAAATTGGGTTGATTGGAGATGCTAATAAGTTAAATGCTATAAAAACTGCAGTTGATCATAAGATTCGAGTGGCAATTAGAAAAGAAAATTGTAAAAATAGGGAGGTGAATAATCATGTTGCGAATATTAGTGGAAGTTATATGGACTCGCCAGAGGATGGATTTTCCGGTGAGGATATTGGGTTTGACGTGGCGGCGGATGATTATTTTTTTGATGGAAGTGCCTTCATATGATCCGGATTTGATATGGGAAATACTTGATAATTAATTGGAATGTGTTGTTTGTACATTAATAAAGCTTCTTGTTCATAGTGTACTTGATTCGAAATAAAATTTGTAAATTTAATAAAACTTCCTAAACAAGGTTTCGGAAAATAGGGTCTAAAGAATGTTTGATCGGTCGAAAGATAAAAGGGCTTGTACTTGAGTGTCATACATAATAAGTTGTTTTTAGACGTATGTTTATGAACAAGAATAACTATTATAAAATGAGAGGAAATGAAAAAGTGATATTCTTGATAGAATGAATTGTTAATTACAGAAAGATGAATACAATGCTTTATATAGTCTCCTCATTACAGTGAAAGTAAAAAGACTAAAATGGACACAAATATCTTTGATGTCTTAAGCAGTGTGGTGAGATGTTGACTTCTTTATTCTTCCAGATTGTGTTGACTTTGACCTTTGTATCACATACATCTTTATCCCCCCCACAAGCAGGCAGTGTGTAGGGATCACACATGCCTAGCTTGGATAAACATTTGTGGAATGGGTAAGCAGCTAGTGGTTTGGTAAGAAGGTCTGCTACTTGAGAAACTGATGGAACATAAGTTGGTAAGATCTGTCCAGCCTTGATCTTTTCCCTCACAAAGTGACAGTCTATCTCAATATGTTTGGTCCTAGCATGTTGTACTGGGTTTGATGCCAAGGCAATTGTAGAAGTGTTGTCACAGAAGACTCTGACTGGAGTGGGAGAAGTGATATGTAGATCCTTTAAGAGTGATTGGAGCCATGTTATTTCACAAGAACAGTCAGCTAAGGCCCTGTATTCAGCTTCAGTGGAGGACCTAGATGTCACTGGTTGTTTCTTAGACTGCCAGGATATTAAACTGTTACCCAGAAAAATTCCAAACCCAGACACTGATTTTCTTGAGATAGGGCAACTTGCCCAGTCACTATCACAATAGGCTTGAAGGACTAAAGGATTTGACCTTGGAAAGAATAACCCTTGAACAGGACTTATTTTGATGTATCTAATGACCCTTTGCAAGGCTTCCATATGAGTAGTATAAGGTGAGTGGGAGAATTGGCTCAAGAATTGGGCTGCAAAAGCTAAATCAGGTCTGCTAATTGTGAGATATATGAGTTTTCCAACAAGTGTCCTATACTGAGAAGGATCAGCTAGTGGAGTACCATCCTCATATTGTAATTTGACCTGTGGATTGAGTGGGGTCTTTGCATGTTTTGCATCCATTAAGCCTGCATATTCAATAAGGTCCAATGCATATTTCCTTTGTGTCATGGCAATACCTTTTGGTCCTCTGATGAACTCAACCCCTAAATAGTAATGTAGCTTCCCCAAATCTTTGATACTGAATTGTTTGTGCAGTTTGGCTTTGACTTCTTCTATTTGGGACAGTGAGTTGCCTGATATGAGAATATCATCAACATATATAAGAAGAACCATGGAAGTTGTGTTTGTGTAGTGAGTGAATAAGGAGGTATCTGAATGACTTTGTTTGAACCCAAGAGTGAGGAGAAACTCAGTTAACTTGATGTACCATTGTCTGTTTGCCTGTTTAAGGCCATACAGGGACTTCTTCAGTCTGCACACAGCATTAGGAATGCCTGGTTTGTTATAGCCACTGGGGAGAGACATGTATACTTCCTCATTAAGGTCACCATGCAGAAAGGCATTGTTTATGTCAAGTTGATGAATGTGCCAATCTGAGGCAGAAGCAAGGGCAAGGATAGTTCTTACTGTGGTCATCTTTGCAACAGGTGCAAATGTTTCAGTGTAATCTATACCTTCCTTTTGACTGTAGCCTTTTGCTACTAGTCTTGCTTTGTACTTGTCAACTGACCCATCTGCATTATACTTAATCCTGAAGACCCACTTGTATCCAATTGGTTCTTTTGAGAAAGGCAGTGAAATGACCTCCCATGTGCCATTTTCTTCCAAAGCCTTGATTTCATCATCCATTGCTTGCATCCACCTTGGATTCTTTGATGCTTGAGCATATGAAGTGGGTATTTGATGTTGTGTGAGTGAATTAATGAGGTGTAAGATTGAAGGATTGGTGATGTTTGCATAATTAATGTAGTGTGATGTGTGATGTTTAGATTGTGTTGACTTTGAGGATTTGGAGGGTTGATAATGTTGAAAGTCTTTAAGTTTGGTTGGAAGTGTCTTGACTCTGCTAGAAGTTCTTAAAGGTGGTGGATGTGTTGTTGTAGTTGTGGGTGTGGTTGTGTATGTGGGTGGTGGATCAGGGTTATGTGTAGGAATGGGTTGAGTTGTTGGTTCAGGGTCATGTGTGGGAGTGGGTTGAGTTGTTGGTTGAGTTGTTGGTTCAGGGTCATGTGTAGGAATGGATGGTGGGTCAGGTTCTGATGTGACAGAAGGTTCTGGTGTGGTTGAAGGAGAAGGTTCTGGTGCAGTGTGGGGTGCAGATTGTGTTGAAATGATTGGTGAAGGTACTGGTTCTGGATAGAAAATAGGTGTAGATGTGAGTGGTGAAGTAGCAGGGGATGATGGTGTTTGAAATGGGAAAATATGTTCATGGAAGGTGACATGTCTACTAACAAAGGTTTTGTTGGTGTCTTTTGAAAGTAATAAATATCCTTTTTGATGTTGAGGATAGCCCAATAGAATAGATGGAATGGCTCTGGGTGAGAATTTGTTTGGTGTGTGAGTTGAGGCATAAGTTAAACAACCAATAGTTCTGAGGTTTGATAGATCAGGAGGTGTTTGGAAGAGCTTTTCAAAAGGGCTTTTGTTTGAGAGAGTTGGAGAAGGTAGTCTGTTTATAAGATAAGTGGCTGCTAAAAGGCTGTAACCCCATAAGTGAATAGGGAAATGTGCTTTGAAATGTATGGATCTAGTCACTTCTAATAAGTGCCTGTGTTTTCTTTCTGCTCTTCCATTTTGTTGTGGTGTGTTGGGACATGATGTTTGGTGTGTTATGTCTTTTTGTTGGAAAAATTCTGTGAGTGAGTGATTTACAAATTCTGTTCCTGGTATGTGCTTAAACACATACCTTTTCTTTACCAAATTAAGACCCAAAAGACCAAAAACCCGCTAATAAATGCCAAATATATGTGTTTTTGTGTTTTTATACATGCAGGAAAGAAAATATGAGAAAACGACGAAAACCAAGGCAAAATCACGAAAAACGAGCACGAGAACGGGAAAGAGTAAATATTTATAGCCGGGAAGTGAATTTGAGCTCAAAATGACAAAACAAGTCCCTGGAAGGTTTAAAGTTTCAAGAATAGTCCCTAGAAGAAGTCTTCACAAAATTACAAGAATGGTCCCTGAAGATTCAAGAGTTGACAAATTTAGTCCCTGGAAGAATATTTTGGAGAAAAGACAACCTTGGCCCCTCATAAATTCACAAATAGTTACAAATGGTCCTTAAGAATTTCACAAAATACAGCCTTGGCCCCTAAAATTCAGATTTTACATTTAACACCCTAAAATTTACTTACAACTAAAAATCCTAAAACTATAAACCTTTACACCTTAAAACCAAACCAGATTTAACCCAATACCCCAAATAATAAACCCACCAGCCCAATTTCTTAATCAAACCCATTATAAACCTAGCCCAAAAATACACCCAGCCCACCTTATCCCTATACCCGGCCCCTTTACTCTTTAAACAAAAATAAAAAAAANAGAGGAAAATAGGAGTATGGGAGTAAGGAGTCTTCACAGGTAACTTCCATGGATAATTTTAGCATCGATGCTTATAAAAGAACAATGATTTCATTTTACGCTTAGTCTGGGGGGACTTATGAAAAATCAAGGACGACGAATTTTAACCGTCAGGTCGCTTCTCTATGAGTCGTGTTTCTACTTGATGATCCTCATAATTATCCTTAGGATAATGAAAGTCATCATACCGTCACCCGAATAAGGTTAGGTTGTAAATATATAGATAACTAATAATAAGTAGGATAACCGGGGCATTTTTGGAATTTAAGATTTAGTAGTCTCTTTTGAACGTTTTGCTACTTTCAAAGTTAGTAGAAAGAGATGAGGAATTTTGATTTCAAAAAATGTGAGCTTATAACATTGCGTGAGGACACGGCAATATCTTAGTCTGGGGGATTTTGGTATGTGCTTAAACACATACCTTTTCTTTACCAAATTAAGACCCAAAAGACCAAAAACCCGCTAATAAATGCCAAATATATGTGTTTTTGTGTTTTTATACATGCAGGAAAGAAAATATGAGAAAACGACGAAAACCAAGGCAAAATCACGAAAAACGAGCACGAGAACGGGAAAGAGTAAATATTTATAGCCGGGAAGTGAATTTGAGCTCAAAATGACAAAACAAGTCCCTGGAAGGTTTAAAGGTTCAAGAATAGTCCCTAGAAGAAGTCTTCACAAAATTACAAGAATGGTCCCTGAAGATTCAAGAGTTGACAAATTTAGTCCCTGGAAGAATATTTTGGAGAAAAGACAACCTTGGCCCCTCATAAATTCACAAATAGTTACAAATGGTCCTTAAGAATTTCACAAAATACATCCTTGGCCCCTAAAATTCAGATTTTACATTTAACACCCTAAAATTTACTTACAACTAAAAATCCTAAAACTATAAACCTTTACACCTTAAAACCAAACCAGATTTAACCCAATACCCCAAATAATAAACCCACCAGCCCAATTTCTTAATCAAACCCATTATAAACCTAGCCCAAAAATACACCCAGCCCACCTTATTCCTATACCCGGCCCCTTTACTCTTTAAACAAAAATAAAAAAAATAAATAAACCCGCCCCCCAATTTACCCCTAAACCCAGGAACATTTACTGTACCATGAACCCTAATTCACCCCACAACAAAATTACCCACTCCCTGCTATAATTAACCAATCATGGGTGTTCTAGAACTTGTCAGGGTATGTCAGGAACACGTCAGAAGCTACCTACGTGGACAAGATAAAACATAAGAAGGGCCTGGAAGACTCGAATGGATAAAGGAATGAAGAGATTCAAGATTATTCTAGTGGGATTCCATCCAAGGACGAGGATAAGGTTCTGGAAACCTTCTGGGAGCTTCAAACCGCCATAGATAGGCTATAAATAGGACCCCTGTCCTCATTGTAATGGTGTGTAGATTTTAAGCAATAGAATAGGTGTTGTGTTAAGCTTTCTGTAATTCACTCTCTTGTACTCAAGCATTTAGATTTTAATAAAAATTAGTTTTCTTTAAAAGCTTTTAATTTTATTTTACTGCTTATTCCTTTAACTGCTTATTTTCTTATTCTTCCTTATCTTCTTATTACTTTACTAGCTTTTATAAACCTTAGTTTAATTTAGTTACTAGCCTCCTTTCTGTTTTCCATATATATATATATATATAAAAAAAAAAAAAAATATATATATATATATAGAATAAGCCAGAGGTGAAAAGCTCTCTAAAGGCTCTACATACCTCTTGATAAGCTCCTTAAGCTTTTCCATAGCCTAAGAGAACTTATCTCAGCCATATACTAGTCCATTCCATTAGCAGCTTTAACAAGTAAGTCCTTATTCCTTTTCTATTGCAATCTCTGTTTTTATTGCTTAATCTTATTACTTATTAGTTTATCAGTATTATTGTAGCTTGTTCTGAACTAGTTGGTAGCTTGTAGTAAACTAGATTGCATTTCAGTCACTTTTTCTCCTTTACTGCATAAAATATTTCCTAAGTTCATTCCTAGGATTTAGTGGATAAAACCAGTAGGTAAGTGTTTATTTAGGTCTCATATTAGCTAGGGAATAAGTTAGTATAAGCTGTTTTAAGTCTAGAATATTAGAACTCACAAAGTTAGTGTATCCTGTTTGTGCAGGGGTGTTTGGATCAGGCTTAGTTTTAGGATACTTGTGGTTTGTTAGCTGATTTCTCTGCACTGGTAGATCACATCATACATATATAGAATAGTTATAGCTTAAAATTGATAGGTTGCTAGTAAAAAGTCAACAATTCACTTAGAACTATTTACTGTTTAGACAATTTGAAATCTGTTAGAACTTAGGCAATCAAATCATAGTAATAGTGTTTAGGATTAGTTATTTTAGGTTTAAACATCATTAACAACAACTATTAAGTAGATTTAGTCCATTAAAATTCATCTTAGTCAAACTAAGTGTGCAATTCAAAAGTCAACTGTTGGGAGTTTTTGGTTCAGGGCAGACTTGCATAGCTCACTTTAGGACCAAATCTAGGTTAGCTATAGGTGTTCTTAGGACATAAAGTTGCATTTAGGATTAGTTTAGCTACCCTAGTTTAGTTTTAAACTTAAATTAATCATTTCCAATAACATTTGATAGGTAAATTTTGATCTACAATTCTGTCCCAATCTGTGCACCCTTAAGTTCAGTAGCTACAGTTGCCCAAACTAGGTTCAAATTAAGGTTCAATTGGGTTTAGGAAATTAGGGCTTTTGTGTTTTCTGAGTAGTATCCTAGGTGTTTAACATTTTGCCCCCTTTAGGTTTAGAAAATTAGCTTATTTAGTGCTTAAAAATAAGCTGTTAAGTAGGTGTATAAAACTGTTTTGGGTGTAATCTGGATAAGTGCTTATTTGCTTATTGTGTTTGCTTTTTCTGTGCTTTTTAAGTTCATTAGTGCTTAATTAAGTAAGTGTTAGGTCCTGTAAAAGTTTGGTTCAATTTGATAAGGTATTGCTTATTTTGAGCTTATTAGTAAACTGCTTATTGTGTCCAAACAGCTTATTAGGGTCCAAAACTAGCTTTTCTTATTTTTCCTAGGTTCCTTAATATAATTTAGAATTTTCCTAAAAATTTCAGATTTTTCCTAGCTTATTTACTATTTTTCTTATTTACTTTTAGTTTTAATTACTTTTAGTTTTAATTAATAATAATTAAATAAAAATCCAAAAAAATAGTTTTTCTGTTTTAAAAGTAGTTTTTAATAGTTTTATAATTTTAGAAAAATAAATTGTACTTTTCAAAATTATTTTCCTTTTATTTAGTATTTTTAGTAATTAAAAATAATTAATATTAGTTTTTAATTAATAATAAATATATAAAAAAAACCAAAAAAATATATTTTCTAGTTTTTAAATTACTTTTAGGTTATTTTAAAATTTTCAAAATTATTTTTCCATTTTTCTTAGTTAAATTTCTATTTTAATAATTAAAAGTAATTTTAAGTAATAAATAAATAAATAAAAAGTAATAAAAAGTATTTTAAATACATAAAAAGTTTAAATTTACGTTTTAAACCCTTTAGAATTTAGAATTTACTCTTAGGACTTAGGTTTTCCCTAGTTGACTTAGTTTTTCCCGAGATTAGCTCGGGAGTTTAGGATTCGATCCCGTTTTATATTTAGGTTTTAATTTTCGTGTTTTACGTGCTTTTTCGTGCTTTTCCGTGTTTATTTGTGTTTTTTTGTGCTTATTTGTAGAAATTTAGGGTTCCCTTAGCCTGCACGACACGATTCATTTCTTGAATCACGAACACGAACTAACGAACCAAGTCTTAGCCTTCGTTGGGAGAAACGACCCGGGGATACATATTTACCGGTGCTATCCTCGGAATATACATATATTTGGTGGCTAGTCACACCAGTTCCATTGTCACTTCTTAATGTTTTGATTGATGTATTGAACTGGTTTTGAACATAGAAACAGAAGTTTTTAAGGGTTGAAGTGACATGTTGTTTGTTTGGAAGAAGATATGTCCAAGTGGTTCTTGAAAAATCATCAACTAGGGTGAGAAAGTATTTGCAATTATTTAAGGTTGGATGTTTATATGGCCCCCAAGTGTCTGCATGTATTAGTTCAAATTTTGTTTTTGCATGTGAAGAACTTGAATGAAATGGTAATGCAGTTTGTTTTGCCAATGGGCAGACTTCACAGTGAAATTGAGATTCATTATTCAAAGGAAAAGGTAAGGACTTTATTTGTTTTTGAACATTTACAGAGGGGTGGCCTAATCTATTATGCCACAGATACATGTCCTTACAGATGGTATTTACAGAAGGTGTGTGAGTAGAAGATGGTGTTGTGTCTGGTGTGATGATGTAAAGGCCTTCAGATTGTATCCCATGGGCTATCTTCTGGTTGGGACCCTGAAAAATGCAAGTTGTGTGATTAAAGATAACAGAGAGAGCTGTTGTCTTTGTGATTTGGCTGATGGATAAGAGATTGTATGCAAAGGAAGGAATGTAGAGTACGTTGTGTAAAACAAGGTGTGGTCTTATTCTAACAGAGCCAGTGAGTGTCACCAAGGTTTGATGACCATTAGGAAGTGAGACAGTGATTGGTGTGGTGAGATGTTTAGTGTTAAACATGAGGGTGAGGGTGATACATATATGGTCAGTGGCCCCACTATCACATACCCAAGCATCCTTAATGTGTGCAATGCAAGAAGCAATGAAAAAATATCTAGCAGCATTAAGTATTTTGGAAGTGCATATACCTTTGCCCTGTAGCATTAACATCACTTGGTTGAGTTGATTTTGCAGATTGTCCATCTTGGCATACACTGCTGCATCTGTGTGGCTTTCTGACCCTGTTGTATCTTTAGCTTCCTTTCCTGCTGATGAAGCATTTGTGGATGTCCCATCTGATCCCATAGCCATGTTCACATTCCTTGTTCTAGAGTCATTTGGTCTGTTCTGAGGTCTGACTTTTCCATGTAATGGATGTCCAATGGGGTAACCTACCAGCTGATAACATTCACTCTTATAATGCCCCTCCTTTTGACAATGACCACAATAGATGCCTTGTTTGAAAGGTGTTCTTCTCTGAGTTGAATCTGATCTATTATTTCCATGAGAATTGGGTGTTCTTTGCCTAGAGTTTGACTGTGAAGGGTGATTGGCATTTGTGTAAGAGCTCATGACAGTTGGGGTTGTGTACTTGGGAGTGAGTGATTCTCTCTGTTTTTCTTCTTGTCTCAACATACCATATGCCTTAGTTGCATTGGGTAATGGTTGCATCAACAAAATTTGTCCTCTTAAGTTGGCAAAACTTTCATCTAATCCCATCAAAAACTGAATCAGTCTCTTTCTATTCTCCCTAGCACCATTTAACCTACCATTTTCACATGTGCAATTGCAAGTACAGATGTAAGGGGCTTCTAAAGCATCAATCTCATCCCAATATCCTTTCAATTTTTGATAATACACTTCAATAGAGCAATTTTCTTGTTTCAATTGGGCAATTTCATTACTTAATTGGTAAATCCTATGGCCATCTAACTGAGAGTAGTGTTCTTGTAATTCATGCCACAAATCAGAAGCTGAGTTAACAAAACTGAGATTATTACTTATCTGATCTGTGACTGTGTTGAGAATCCAAGAAATGACCATATCATTATTACGTTCCCATAGAGCTCTTAAAGATGATTCTGCATCAGGTTCTGGATAAGCCTTTGTAATCAGTTTGAGCTTATTCTTCGCATTAAGAGCAATAGTCATGGATCTTCTCCAAGAACTGTAATTTTCTGATCCTAACAACTTCTTTGAAATCAAGATCAAACCAGGGTGGTCGTTTTGGTGTAAAAACAAAGGATGATTGACGGAATTTGTATCTTCTGTTTCTCCGGTGGTATTTATTGGTGGTGTAGGTGGTGGTTGTTGGGAGGTTGTCGGTGTTAATGGTGGTCGAGACATTGTGGTTATGAATTGAGATGATGTTAAAGAATCTTGATTTGTGATAGTGGTGGTTGATGATGGAGATTAGATGGAGAAAAACAGTTACAGGTTTGTTATGATGGTTTTGGATGTTTGTTGGAGTTTGTTAGAGTTTGTTATGGCGGAATTCGGTGGTTAGTTATGGTGAACCACCAGTGTTGTACTGGTAAGTCTCTAATACCATATTATAAAATGAGAGGAAATGAAAAAGTGATATTCTTGATAGAATGAATTGTTAATTACAGAAAGATGAATACAATGCTTTATATAGTCTCCTCATTACAGTGAAAGTAAAAAGACTAAAATGGACACAAATATCTTTGATGTCTTAAGCAGTGTGGTGAGATGTTGACTTCTTTATTCTTCCAGATTGTGTTGACTTTGACCTTTGTATCACATACATCTTTAATAACTGTTAATGTTTTCAGGAACCATCAGAAAATGAGATACATTTACTCTAACACCAAGAAAAAATACGAATGTAAGGAAACTGTTTTGGATTGACATAGAATCAACTCTTACAAGGAAAATATATGAAGTTTAGGACAATTTGTAATACATTGGTAGTCTTTGGAGCACATGGATCACCAATCTTATGACTAATTTCGGTACTTATTGTATATTGAAATATGATTTTACGACGTTTTAAAGAAGGCTTGAACTCACAATCATTTTTTTTTAGAGTATTCTCGAAAGGATATCATTGAGTCATAACCCTTTGTTAGGATTTTTTATTTTTATTTTTATTTATTTATTTTATTATTATTATTATTATTTTTTTAATATCTTTGGTTGTGTAAACAATACGAGTCGGCTCACAAGTTACTTTGAGTATTTATAATCAACTCGATTTAAGTTGAGTCGAATTCTAGCTACCTCGTGTGAACTTTTAAATTGAGTTCGAGTATTAAAGTGGTATCACTAATAACCTCGCTAGCGTTATTAAGTTTGTGCAATTTTAGGTTCTTATTCTTGGTGGAAAGCATTGAATCGGTTTTTATCGTTACTCTTTAAGCTGGGCAAGTTAAGTCTTGCTCAAATTTGACTTGATTTTTTTTTAATTACCCGCTAATCTAACAAAGTTAAAAGTCAAAACTTCGCTGCATCAAGTTACCCACATATGCCTCTAAATGTGAATATATCCTCTAGCTGTCTAAACATATGTACCACACATATTCTAACCCAAAAAATGGAGAATGGGTAGCCTAGAAAAAATTAAGATACGAGTTTGTGGCCCCAAACATAAGCGTCTAAAGGGATTTTAGGTAGTTCCTATCTAAATTAATGATGACCCAAAATTTATCGAGTAGCAATTAATATATTTAATTGTTAAAGGTAAATCTATATGCTATGCAAGAAAAAATGTTCGAGTAGTAATGCATACAGGAAAAGGAAACTGTACAGAGGAGTGAGGCAGTGGAATTATGGAAAATGGGTGGCGGAAATTCGATTACCGTGTAATAGGACGAGAGTTTGGTTAGGGACTTATGATAGTGCTGAAATGGCTGCTTATGCTTATGATCAAGCTGCACATTTGCTTCGTAGGGAGAATGCACGTTTGAATTTTTGTGATGAGGCTCAAATTGGGTTGATTGGAGATGCTAATAAGTTAAATGCTATAAAAACTGCAGTGGAAAATAAGATTCGGGTGGCAATTAGAAAAGAAAATTGTAAAAAGAGGGAGGTGAATAATCGTGTTGCGAATATTAGTGGAAGTTATATGGACTCGCCAGAGGATGGATTTTCCGGTGAGGATATGGGGTTTGACGTGGCGGCGGATGATTATTTTTTGACGGGAGTGCCTTCATATGATCCGGATTTTATATGGGAAATACTTGATAACTAATTGGAATGTGTTGTTTGTACATTAATAAAACTTGCTGTTCATAGTGTAATTGATTCCGAAATAAAATTTGTAAATTTAAAAAACTTCGTAAACAAGGTTTCGGAAAATAGTGTCTAAAGAATGTTTGATCGCTCTAAAGATAAAAGAGCTTGTAGTTGAGGGTCGCATGTAATAATTTGTTTTTAGACGGATGTTTATGATAAATAGAAGGGCAAATTACTTGAAAATGTATTTAACTTGTCATTTTTTACCATTGTATGTAGCATTCTTTTTTTTTTTCCCCAATCTGTCAATGAACTTGCAAAATCCGTTCATTGCTTGTAGCGGTGACTTGTTTAACCTGCTGGGGCAGGTTAAACTAACGATCGTTAGATTTATCATTGCAATGTTAGTTCTTTAGACTAACGATCGTTTATCATGGCTACATACAATGACAAAAAGTAACAAGTTAGATGACTTTTATTATTTTTAAAATTTATGTACGTTTTTACACGTTTTTGCACACATTTTTATACACGTTTATACACACGTTTTTATACACATTTTTATGCATGTTTTTATATGGATTTTTATACACACATTTGTATACACGTTTTAATGCACGTTTTTATACACACGTTTTTATGCACGGTTTTACACACGTTTTTAAAATATTTCAATACATACATTTTTATACGTTTTCGTCTGTTTT
>LBNU01001406.1:93577-105987 GCA_014162995.1 Artemisia annua
AACGTATAAAAATGTATGTATTGAAATATTTTAAAAACGTGCATAAAAACGTGTATACAAATGTGTGTATAAAAATCCGCATAAAAACATGCATAAAAACGTGTATAAAAACGTGTGTATAAACGTGTATAAAACGGTGTATAAAAATGTGTGCAAAAACGTGTAAAAAACGTACGTAAATTTTAAAAATAATAAAAGTCGTCTAAGTTGTTACTTTTTGTCATTGTATGTAGCCACTATAAACGATCGTTAGTCTAAAGGACTAATATTGCAATGATAAACCTAACGATCGTTAGTTTAACCTGCCCAAGCAGGTTAAACAAGTCACCGCTACACGCAATGAACGGATTTTGCAAGTTCATTGACAGATTGGGAAAAAAAAGAATGCTACATACAATGGTAAAAAGTGGTAAGTTAAATACATTTTCAGGTAATTTGCCCTAAATAGAAAACTGCTAATGTTTCTAGGAACCATCAGAAAATGAAATACATTTACTTAACAACAATAACAAATATGAATATAAGGAAACTCTTTTGGATTGACATAGAATCAACTCCTACAAGCAAAATATATGAAGTTTAGGACAATTTGTAATACATCTACAGTCTTTGAAATATGGATCACCTAGCTTACGAGGCGTTTTAAAGAAGGCTTGAGCCGACAATCAGTTTGTTTGAGAGTATTCTCGAAAGGATATCATTGAGTCATAACTCGTTGGTAAGATTTATTTATTTATTTATTTATTTTATTTTATTTTATTTTTGTTATTATTATTTTTCTAATCTCTTTGGTTGTGTAAACAATACGAGTCGGCTCGCAAGTTACTTTACGAGTATTTAAAATCAACTTGATTTAAGTTTAGTCGAACTCGAGCTAACTTGTGTGAACTTTTAAATTGAGTTCGAGTATTAATGTAGTATCCCTAATAAGCTCGCTAGCGTTATTAAGTTTGTGCAATTTTACATACTTATTCTTGGTGGAAAGCATTGAATCGGTTTTTTATGCATGGTTACTCCTTAAGCTGGGAAAGTTAAGTTGTGCTCAAATCTGAATCGATTTATTTTTTAGTACCCGCTAATCTAACAAAGTTAAAAGTCAAAACTTCGCTGCATCAAGTTAGCGATATATGCCTCTACAAAATGTGAAATGCGTATATCCTCCAACATATGGACCACACACATTCTAACCCAAAAAATGGAAAATGGGTAGCCTATTAAAGAAGGGTTTTCATCTACAAATTTAAACAATACCTTTTTTGTATGTAACGCAAAATGGGCACCACTCTATTAGTTCCAAATAGGGTTAATGGCATGTAATAGCAACGTACTTTTTTATTAATAGGGTTAATGACATGTAATAGGAACGTACTTTTTCATTTGTTTCATTATCAGATACGAACCCAAAATAATACAACAATACCCCGTTGGTGATTTTAGTGTCATCAATCATTTTATGTGTAATGGTGATTTACCCGAGACCAAATGGATTTCAAGTTAAGTTATATTACGAGTTTGGAGGTGCGGAGTGCACGCTTGTATAAACCATTAACTTGATTTCGGGTACAGTTAATGGTAAAGGTTGTTACTGTAAATCAAGGGACATATAGTGACAGAATTTTCGTGGTCACTAAATTGTCCGTACACATGTCTTTAATGGTTAAAGTTAGCGACAGTTATGTTTACAGTTAGCGACAGTTTTTTCTGTTACAAAACTGTCGCTGGACATGATTAAAGGAATGGTTATGACTTTTCACCCAAGGGGTGTGACTTTTCACCAAGAGTCATAACTTTTCCAACAACCACCAATATATTTATATATATGTAAACATGATTTGGTCTTCCAGATGAACATATATTCATATCAACAACACATACAAATTCTCTATGTTTTTGCTCTCTTTCTTGTGCCTAGAATTTGAGTGTTAACTCTTGTCTTATCTCTATACAAATTTCGTGTAACCCAAGGCACTAAATAGGGTCGAAATATTGTATCAGGAAAGTGAACTTTTACACGATTCAAGAATTTATCCGGCAACCTTTGATTATCAAGACCCCGAATTCTAACATACCCATCGAACTTTTTAATTTTTTTTCATTATCGTACGTTGCTTATGTGGCGTTACAGGCAACCGGCTGCACAGGTAAAAATTCAATCATGGAACTTTTTTTATATTAAAAAAGGCTTTAAAACACTGATAGTTGGTCAAATTTGACTTACCTTCAATAACAAATCCAACTAACAAACATCACCTGACTTACCTGACAACACCACACCTACAAACATCACCATAGCCCATCCATTGATGGTTGTGGCTGTAACAACTATTCGTTTGCCTAACTGCCGCTCATATGCTCCAACAAAAGCCGGCCATTCATCTTCTTCGCGGATGGTTTTCGGCCATCTCCGGCAACCCACCTACCGTCATCTTTGAAAAAAAAAAGCCTCCACAACTGCCACTACCGGCCAAAAAATGAGGCGTTTCAGATCTGTAAATATATTGTTGCAGTGTATTTATTCGGTGGTAAATCAAGACGAAGATTTTTGAATGTGGAATCGTTCATTAAAACTCGTATGAATGTGGAATAGTTTGAATCTATAATTTTTGTTTATAATTTATGGGTTTTGTTTGTCAAAAAAAAGATTTTTGAATTTTGATAAGTTTTATAAAAGAAGAAAGAATAGTGGTGGTTGGTGCAGGAACATGATGGAGGTGGCCGGAAAATTTAAGTTGGGGAAGAAGACGAAAAATGTTGTATATTGTGAGGGTGGGACCCATTTGGTATTTTGTAGGTAAAAAAGGTAAATTTGTTGATATCAACACAAAACTTATAAAGTTCGATGGGTATTGTTGTATTATTTTAGGTTCGTATCTGATAATGGAACAAATGGGAAAGTATGTTGCTATTACATGCCATTAACCCTTCCAAATATATACGAAAAATGTCTTCCAAATGACATATGTAACAAATGGTTTCTAGATAAAATAAAAATGGTTATACAAATTATTTGGGCAATCCCTTTTTTCCTTTCACATGAAATAGTAACAAATGGTTTCACGATCGAATTATTTGAGTTATGTGTGAACTCGTACCATTTATGGACTTAAGTTATTCTAGATAGAATCTTATGATCCAAATTCCCAACCTTCAATCAATCGTGACTATAACAAGAAATTGAAACATAAGTGTCTAAACTAGTTTTAGGTAATTCCTTTCATAATTAATGACCCAAAATTTATTACTCCGTAGTATTTAATTGTTAAAGTTGGATCTATATATGCTATGTGAGAAAAAACATATGGATATTAATACGTTCACATCTGAAATGCTAGTTAGCATCTCATTATTTGTCAATAATACACTGTTTGAAATTTAATTAAGATAAGAGAAAAATCTGATATTTTAGGGTAAGTCTAAAAATAGGCAACATATTTTCTCATATTTTCACGTCTAGGTGACAATTTGTAAAATAACAAAACTCATGTTCCCAAATACAAGATATTGAAACATGAGTTTCTGGCTCTCAAATATACGTGTCTATGCTGACTTCCGGTAATTCCTTTCGTAATTAATGAATCAAAATTTATATTATCAGTTAATATAAATTTTGATTCATCTAAAATTTTAGTTAGCCTCTCATTGCTTGTTGATAATACGTTTCTTAGTGATTTCCTCATAAAACTAGACTAGCGCATTGCATATTCACATTGTTAATTAACCAACATCGAGATAGTGGAGACGTCACACTGTCAGACATTCGTATAGGAGTTCTCATGTTCAAAACTCACTAGATACACAACTCGACGACTCGTAGACAATCAGGAAAGAGAAGAAAATTTAATCCGTTTACCTGTTTATAGATTTATGATGCTTATATATTGAGATCGTTTAGAAAATGGCATGCTACCACTTAGACTTAAACTGAGATGCTCCCAAGTGCTGCTTCCGGTGTGTCCACCGATTTCACCATAGTTTCCTACTTGAATACATACATTCTGAATCACATGAAGTAGGTGTTTGTGATCTAAAAGTAAAGTCAAAACGTTTTTTTAATGTAAACGGAAAACTTTATCTGAACCATTTTAGGCTCTTAGGTGATTTTGTAGGTAAACTTGAGACCGTATAAAGTAGGGTGGCAATTTGGGTCGTGTTCAGGTTGGCATGTTGACATGTTCAAAAATCTCAACCCAAACCTGATCTGTTTAGCTAGTTGTGTCGAAAAGTTCAACTCTAACACGCATTTATAAAACGGGTTAGTCGTGTTGACTCATTTATGATTTGAACACAATTATAATGGGACATATCGAATATTTGGGAAAGTATGTTACTATTACATGCCATTAACCCTTCCAAATATATACGAAAAATGTCTTCCAAATGACATATGTAACAAATGGTTTCTAGATAAAATAAAAATGGTTATACAAATTATTTGGGCTATCCCTTTTTTCCTTTCACATGAAATAGTAACAAATGGTTTCATGATCGAATTATTTGACTTATGTGTAAACTCGTACCATTTATGGACTTAAGTTATTCTAGATAGAATCTTATGATCCAAATTCCCAACCTTCAATCAATCGTGACTATAACAAGAAATTGAAACATAAGTGTCTAAACTAGTTTTAGGTAATTCCTTTCATAATTAATGACCCAAAATTTATTACTCCGTAGTATTTAATTGTTAAAGTTGGATCTATATATGCTATGTGAGAAAAAACATATGGATATTAATACGTTCACATCTGAAATGCTAGTTAGCATCTCATTATTTGTCAATAATACACTGTTAGAAATTTAATTAAGATAAGAGAAAAATCTGATATTTTAGGGTAAGTCTAAAAATAGGCAACATATTTTCTCATATTTTCACGTCTAGGTGACACTTTGTAAAATAACAAAACTCATGTTCCCAAATACAAGATATTGAAACATGAGTTTCTGGCTCTCAAGTATACGTGTCTATACTGACTTCCGGTAATTCCTTTCGTAATTAATGAATCAAAATTTATATTAGCAGTTAATATATTTAATTGTTAAAGTTGGGTCTATATGCTATGCAAGAAAAAACGTATGAATATTAGTACGTTTACATCTAAAATTTTAGTTAGCCTCTCATTGCTTGTTGATAATACGTTTCTTAGTGATTTCTTCATAAAACTAGACTAGCGCATTGCATATTCACATTGTTAATTAACCAACATCGAGATAGTGGAGACGTCACACTGTCAGAAATTCGTATAGGAGTTCTCATGTTCAAAACTCACTAGATACACAACTCGACGACTCGTAGACAATCAGGAAAGAGAAGAAAATTTAATCCGTTTACCCGTTTATAGATTTATGACGCTTATATATTGATGTCGTTTAGAAAATGGCATGCTACCATTTAGACTTAAATTGAGATGCTCCCAAGTGCTGCTTCCAGTGTGTCCACCGATTTCACCATAGTTTCCTACTTGAATACATACATTCTGAATCACATGAAGTAGGTGTTTGTGATCTAAAAGTAAAGTCAAAACGTTTTTGTTTTTGTTTTTGTTTTTGTTTTTTTTTTAATGTAAACGAAAAACTTTATCTGAACCATCTTAGGCTCTTAGGTGATTTTGTAGGTAAACTTGAGACCGTATAAAGTAGGGTGGCAATTTGAGTCGTGTTCAGGTTGGCATGTTGACATGTTCAAAAATCTCAACCCAAACCTGATCAGTTTAGCTAGTCGTGTCGAAAAGTTCAACTCTAACACGCATTTATAAAACGGGTTAGTCGTGTTGACTCATTTATGATTTGAATATAATTATAATGGGACATATCGAATATTGTAACTTGTATGTCATAAACATTTTAGGCAACACGGAAAATGTTTTGATATAAGTATATATCATTATCAAATATTTCAAAAAACGATATATAATATGAGATAAAGATGCAAAATAGTTGGATCATATTATAATGAACTTAAACGCATAACTTAAAATATTTAATATTTTTTATGCTATTTTCAAATGAGTTGACGGGTTGAGAATCTCAATCCAAATCTAACATTTTATTAAACTAGTCAGTCGTGTCAACCCATTTCCGACCCAAACTTGTTTGGCATTAAACTTAACCTGTTTATTTTCATGTCGGTCTCGAATCGTGCTTCGAGTCTTATAAAAAATTGGCACCCCTAGTCCCCTGGTATAAAGTCATGAACCATCTCATAAAACACGCTAAAAACAAGGTATACTTACGTTTAAACTTTTCAATATTTATTTTAGAAAAATAATGCTTATATGTTCCATAGCACACATTTAACAAAACTTTTACATATAAAATCAGAATACATGAAGCAAGATATTTTACCCTCAACTCCTCAAGGTATTGGCTAGAATTCGTATGCATTAACTTCTCACATCTAGATAATATGTTGACTTAAGCATCTAACTTTACACATTTAATAGAAAAGTTAATAACATCTTTATTGTGGGCGTTGTTTATAGACCTTGAGAAAATGTCAAATATAGTTAAAAGAAATTAATCTTCCTACATTTTAACTCCTATAAATACCTCTACTTTTAAATAAATCCCTTACTTCATAAGCTCTGTTTTCCTCTGTTTCTAAAGTACCCAAACATCCAAAAATCATGAATCAACACGATGCTAATTTCATAAATTCATATTCAAACTACATTTATTCACAATACGCATCAAGTGATTTCATTCCAACATGCACAAACTCAAACACAATTGATTCAATGTACTCAAATTACCCACCATCCCCTGGTTTCCACCCGCAATCTGGTTCTTCGGTTTACCTTGAACAAAGAGACCAATTATTTAGACTTTCCGAAGCTTTTGATTCAGAACACAAATTTACAACAAGCCCAGATGGGGTTTTAGATGAATCGATCAATTCATACAGGAAAAGGAAACTGTATAGAGGAGTGAGGCAGAGGAATTATGGAAAATGGGTGGCGGAAATTCGATTACCGTGTAATAGGACGAGAGTTTGGTTAGGGACATATGATAGTGCTGAAATGGCTGCTTATGCTTATGATCAAGCTGCACATTTGCTTCGTGGGGACAATGCGCGTTTGAATTTTTGTGATGAGGCTCAAATTGGGTTGATTGGAGATGCTAATAAGTTAAATGCTATAAAAACTGCAGTGGATCATAAGATTCGAGTGGCAATTAGAAAAGAAAATTGTAAAAAGAGGGAGGTGAATAATCATGTTGCGAGTATTAGTGGAAGCTATATGGACTCACCAGAGGATGGATTTTCCGGAGAGGATATGGGGTTTGACGTGGCGGCGGATGATTATTTTTTGACGGAAGTGCCTTCATATGATCCGGATTTGATATGGGAAATACTTGATGACTAAATGGGAATGTGTTGTACAATGTCCATAATGAATAAAATTTGTACATATAATAAAACTTGTTGTTTATGGTGTACTTGATTTCGAAATAAAATTTGTAAATTTAATAAAACTTCATAAACAAGGTTTCGGAGAATAATGTCGAAAGAATGTTTGATCACTCGAAAGAGAAAATAAAAGGCTTGTAGTTGAGGGTCATACGTGATAAGTTGTTTTTAGTAGGATGTTTATGAGCAAGAGAAAACTGCTAATGTTTCGAGGTACTACGAAAATGAGATAGGTTTACTTAACAACAATAACAATTACGAATATAAAGAAACACTTTTGGATTGACATAGAATCAATTTTTTTTAGTACCCACTAATCTAACAAAGTTAAAAGTCAAAACTTCGCTGCATAAAGTTAGCGATATATGCCTCTACAAAATGTGAACGCGTATATCCTCCAACATATGGACCACACGCATTCTAACCCAAAAAATGGAAAATGGGTAGCCTATAAAAGAATGGGTTCTACAAATTTAAACAACACCTATTTGTATGTAACGCAAAATGGGCACCACTCTATTAGTTCCAAGTATATACGAAAAATGTCTTCCAAATGACATATGTAACAAATGGTTTCTAGATAAAATAAAAATGGTTATACAAATTATTTCGGCTTATCTCTTTTTTCCTTTCACATGAAATAGTAACAAATGGTTTCATGATCGAATTATTTGAGTTATGTGTAAACTCGTACCATTTATAGACTTAAGTTATTCTAGATAGAATCTTATGATCCAAATTCCCAACCTTCAATCAATCGTGACTACAGGGCCGTCCCATGAATTTATGAAATTTTTGAGGGCCCTGTACAAAATTAAATAATGAGGCCTTTCGATAAGGAATGCTATATATAAATTGTCACCATTTATATATAATTCAATTAGTTAGCTAAACGTGCTAAAATATTACTCATTTAAGATATTTTCTCATATAAATAATTTTTTCTTTGAGAAAAATCTGTGTACAGATACATATAATTTTGAACGGGACAAATTTTAAGGCCCTTAAAAATTTTCGTGCCCTGTGCGGTCGCTCACCTTGCACATCTTTAAAGCCGGCCCTGCGTGACTATAACAAGAAATTGAAACATGAGTTTATGGGCCAAAACATAAGTGTCTAAACTAGTTTTAGGTAATGCCTTTCATAATTAATGACCCAAAATTTATTAGTATTTAATTGTTAAAGTTGGATCTATATATGCTATGTAAGAAAAAACATATGGATATCAATACGTTCACATCTGAAATGCTAGTTAGCCTCTCATTATTTGTCAATAATACGCTGTTAGAAATTTAATCCAGATAAGAGAAAGAAGTGATACGTTAGGGTTAAGTTCAGAAATAGGCAATGCCTTTCTCATATTTCGTAATTCCTTCCATTATTAATGACCCAAAATTTATTATTAGCAGTTAATATATTTAATTGTTAAAGTTGGGTCTATATGCTATGCAAGAAAAAATGTATGCACATTAATACGTTTACATCTAAAATTTTAGTTAGCCTCTCATTGCGTGTTGATAATACGCTTCTTAGTGATTTCCTCATAAAACTAGACTAGCGCATTGCATATTCACATTGTTAATTAACCAACATCAAGATTGTGGAGACGTCACACGGTCAGACATTTGCATAGGAGTTATGTTCAAAACTTACTAGATACCCAATTCCTAGACAAATCAGGAAAGGGAAGAAAAAGAGTAAATTGCAAAAATCGTCCCAAGTTTGGTCAAATTGCAAGTTTCATCCCAGATGCTTGAAAAGTGCAAGGATAGTCCCTGTGTGAAACTTTTGGGGCAAAAATCGTCCCTGGCCTACATCAAATGACTAAAATACCCTTGTCTCTAATTTACTTATTTATTTAACTATTAATATAAGTATTATTATTTTTACACGTTTTTGTCCGTTTTTTTACGTTTTTATCCGTTTTCTTAGGTTTTTGTCCGTTTTACTCACATTTTTTTTCTGTTTTCCTCACGTTTTTTCCGTTTTCATACGTTTTTGTCTGTTTTTCTTACGTTTTTTCCGCTTTCATACGTTTTTGTCCGTTTTTCTTACGTTTTTGTCCTTTTTTCTTAGATTTTTTCCGTTTTTCTTACATTTTTGTTCGTTTTTCTCACGTTTTTTCCGTTTTCATATGTTTTGTCCGTTTTTCTTATGTTTTTTCCCATTTTCATACGTTTTTGTCTATTTATATGCTTTCGCCTGTTTTCTTACGTTTTCATCCATTTTTATACGTTTTCGTCCGTTTTTCTTATGTTTTTTTCGTTTTCATACGTTTTGTCCATTTTTATACGTTTTTACCCATGTTCTTACGTTTTCATCCATTTTTATACGCTTTCGTCCATTTTTCTTTAGGTTTTGTCTGTTTTTATCCATTTTGTCCGTTTTTCTTACGTTTTGTTCGGTTTTCTTACGTTTTTTTCATTTTCATAAGTTTTTGTTCATTTTTATACGTATTGGCCCGTTTTCGCACATTTTTAACCGTTTTTGTCAAATTTTATCCGTTCTTGTCCATTTTTATTACGTTTTTGTTCATTTTCTTATATTTTTTTCGGTTAAGAGAACATGCGAAAACGTATAAAAATGAACAAAAACTTATGAAAACGAAAAAAACATAAGAAAACCGAACAAAACGTAAGAAAAAAGACAAAAATGGATAAAAACATACGAAAACTAAAGAAAAACGGACGACAATGTATAAAAATGGATGAAAACGTAAGAAAACGGGCGAAAACGTATAAAAATGGACAAAAACATATGAAAATGAAAAAAACGTAACAACAACGGATGAAAATGTATAAAAATGGATGAAAACGTAGTAAAATGGGCGAAAGCCATATAAAAACGGACACAAACGTATGAAAATTTAAAAAACGTAAGAAAAACGGACGAAAACGTATAAAAACGGATGAAAACGGGCGAAAATGTATAAAAAACCGCACGAAAACGTATGAAAACAGAAAAAACGTATGAAAAATAAGTTACTTTACGAGTATTTAAAATCAACTTGATTTAAGTTTAGTCGAACTCGAGCTAACTTGTGTGAAGTTTTAAATTGAGTTCGAGTATTAAAGTAGTATCCCTAATAAGCTCGCTAGCGTTATTAAGTTTGTGCAATTTTACATTCTTATTCTTGGTGGAAAGCATTGAATCGGTTTTTTATGCATGGTTACTCCTTAAGCTGGGAAAGTTAAGTTGTGCTCAAATCTGAATCGATTTATTTTTTAGTACCCGCTAATCTAACAAAGTTAAAAGTCAAAACTTCGCTGCATCAAGTTAGCGATATATGCCTCTAAAAAATGTGAATGCGTATATCCTCCAACATATGGACCACACACATTCTAACCCAAAAAATGGAAAATGGGTAGCCTATTAAAGAAGGGTTTTCATCTACAAATTTAAACAACACCTTTTTTGTATGTAACGCAAAATGGGCACACCACTCTATTAGTTTCAAATAGGGTTAATAGCATGTAATAGCAACGTACTTTTTCATTTGTTCCATTATCAGATACGAACACAAAATAATACAACAATACCCATCCAACTTTTTAATTTTTTTTCATTATCGTACGTTTGCTTATGTGGCGTTACAGGCAACCGGCTACACAGGTAAAAATTCAATCATGGAACTTTTTTTATATAAAAAAAAGACTTTAAAACACTGATAGTTGGTCAAATTTGACTTACCTTCAATAAAAAATCCAACTAGCAAACATCACCTGACTTACCTGACAACACCACACCTACAAACATCACCATAGCCCATCCGTTGATGGTTGTGGCTGTAACAACCATTCGTTTGCCTAACTGCCGCTCATATGCTCCAACAAAAGCCGGCCATTCATCTTCTCCGCGGATGGTTTTTGGCCATCTCCGGCAACCCACCTACCGTCATCTTTGAAAAAAAANAACGGACAAAAACGTATGAAAACAGAAAAACGTGAGAAAAACGTAAGAAAACGGACAAAAACGGAAAAAAACATAAGAAAAACGGACAAAAAAGAAAGAAAAACAGACAGAAACGTTTGAAAACGGAAAGAACGTGAGTAAAAAGGATAAAAACATAAGAAAAACGGACGAATACGTATAAAAAATAATACTAATATTAATAGTTAAATAAATAAATTAAAAAAATAGGACTAAATCTGTAAAACCTTGTGAAACACATGGACCATTTGTGTAAAAACTGAAAAGTAATATAGAGATAAGGGTATTTTAGTCATTTGATGTAGGCCAGGGACGATTTTTGCCCCAAAATTTTCCCACAGGGACGATCCTTGCATTTTCCAAACATCTGGAGCAAAACTTGCAATTTGGCCAAACTTTAGGGATGATTTTTGCAATTTACTCGAAGAAAAATTATTCCGTTTACCCGTTTATAGATTTACAATACTTATATATTTTGTATTGTTTGACATACCACCACTTAGACTTAAACCGAGATGCTCATTTGATGCTTCCAGTGTCCACCGATTTCACAATAGTTGCCTACTCTAACACATACATTATGAATCAGATGAAGTAGTTGTTTGTGATCTAAAAGTAAAGTCAAAACGTTTTTTGAATGTAAACGGAAATCTTTATCTGAACTAGGGATGACAACTGGGCAGGTTTTAGTGCACCTGTACCCGCATTCATTTATAATCTTCACATCCGTACCCGCCCCATTACCCGCTGGATACCCGGTTAATATTATCTCGTTTTTAGGGTTTTCCCGCTGGTATCGGTTATCCCCAATAGAATATTCTATAGACAAAATGGCGGACATCAAGATTAAGTCACACTGAAACATACTGACAAAACAAAGCAAAACACCGAAATATATTCAAATTTTTTAAAAGTTAAAGAAAACGAGTATCGTATCGAACGATTTAACACTTTTAAATAATTCATGTACAAAATCCAGATGTGTGGGATAATAGAGATACTTATATATATATATATATATATATATATATATATATATATATATATATATATATATATATATATATATATATAT
>LBNU01001406.1:112794-134664 GCA_014162995.1 Artemisia annua
AAAATCGTACAATTTATGGACATAAGTTATTTTAGCTAGAATCATATGATCCAAGTTCCCAACCTTCAATCAATCGTGACTATTACAAGAAATTGAAACATGAGTTTATGGCCCAAAATTTAGGTGTCTAAACTAGTAGTATTTTAATTGTTAAAGTTGGATCTATATATGCTATGCGACAAAAAACATATGGATATCAATACGTTCACACCTGAAATGCTAGTTAGCCTCTCATTATTTGTCAATAATACGCTGTCAAAATTTAATCAAGATAAGAGAAAGAAGTGATATTTTAGAGTTAAGTCCAAAACATATTGATATCAATACTTTCTCATATTTTCACATGTAAGTAATTTACTTTGTAAAATACCAATAGTAGTTTNCTCCTTAAGCTGGGAAAGTTAAATCGAGCTCAAATTTGAATCGATTTTTTATAGTACCTGCTAATCTAACAAAGTTGAAAGCCAAAACTTCGCTGCATCAAGTTAGTGATGATATATGCCAGTTTACAAAATGTGAATGCGTATATCGTCTTCCACATGGACCACACATATTCTAACCCAAAAAATGGAAAATCGGAAGCCTATAAAAGAATGGGTTTCAGCTAAGGATGAGCACGGTAACAGTCCCGTATCGATCCCGTACCAAATTAGTGGTACTGATTTTTTCCCGGGCATAAATTAGAGGTACTGGTACTGTACCGAACGGGGTTCGAATACCGGTGCCGGTATCGGTACCGGTGCCGGTATCGGTGCCGGTATCGGTACCGGTACCGGTACTGGGAAATCGGGTTTTCCCTATTTTTTTTCAAGAATTTCCCGATTTGGTATGAGTCCCGTACCGAATTAGTGGTCCCAATTTGTTTTCACCTTATTTCGTAGTCCTGGTACTGTACCATATATCAGGAAGCGGTACGGTTCCGATTCGGTTCCGGAATTCAGGTCGAAATGCTCATCCCTAGTTTCAGCTACATATTTGAACACCACCATTTTGTATTTAACGCAAAATGGGCACCACTCTACTAGTTCCAAATATATAAGAAAAATGTCTTCCAAATGATATATGTTTCTAGATAAAATAAAATTGGTTATACAAGTTCTTTGGGCTCTCTCTTTTTTTACTTTCACATGAAGTAGTAACAAATGGTTTCATGATCAAATTATTCGAGTTATGTGTAAACTCGTACAATTTATGACTCAAGGCCTTTGGTCTAAATGGTATGTTTGCTGGAGGCATTTGTAAAATATATTGTGAGATATGTGGTTTAAGGTGTGAAAAAATTTACCCTTCGGAGAAAAAAAAAAAAAAAAAAAATCAAAATCGTACAATTTATGGACATAAGTTATTTTAGCTAGAATCATATGATCCAAGTTCCCAACCTTCAATCAATCGTGACTATTACAAGAAATTGAAACATGAGTTTATGGCCCAAAATTTAGGTGTCTAAACCAGTAGTATTTTAGTTGTTAAAGTTGGATCTATATATGCTATGCGAGAAAAAACATATGGATGTCAATACGTTCACACCTGAAATGCTAGTTAGCCTCTCATTATTTGTCAATAATATGCTGTCAAAATTTAATCAAGATAAGAGAAAGAAGTGATATTTTGGAGTTAAGTCCAAAACATATTGATATCAATACTTTCTCATATTTTCACATGTAAGTAATTTACTTTGTAAAATACCAATAGTAGTTTTGGTTTTCTTGTACCTGAGGCTGTGGAGCTTCTCAATAGAGTTCAACGAGATATGCATAGCAATGTTATGACATCTAGATCTGCAAATGTAGTTTTTAAAAGAATTAGCTTTGCAATTCAAAAAGGATTAATGGCTCATCTCGTCTCGTTTGCCTTGCACCTGTATGTAAATTGAAAGAATTATCGGTTTAACAAAACTTATGTTCCCAAATACCAAGATATCGAAACATGAGTTTCTGGCCCATGCATACGTGTCTATACTAACTTCCAGTAATTCCTTTCATTAATTAATGACCCAAAATTTATTATTAGCAGTTAATGTATTTAATTGTTAAAGTTGGGTCTATATGCTATGCAAGAAAAAACGTATGAACATTAATACGTTTACGGTTATGTTTGGCGACACGTAGCAGTAGCAGTAAGCAGTAAGCAGTTGGCACTAGCAGTAAGCTGTAAGCAGTAAGCAATAGTTGTTTATTTAAAAAACATGTTTGGTAACGTAGCTGTAGCAGTAATTATAAAGTGTAAAATTACGGAAAAAGGTCGTATACACATTAAAATAAAATAAATGATTAAACAAATGGGGGTATATATGTAATTTCAGTATCTAAACGCTTAGAACAATTGTGGAAAGCTCATTCAAGAAGCATTTTATTTTGGAGCGGTTAGGATAGTTTCAACCGCTATTAGAGATGTTGCCAAACAAGCTTTTCATCCAAATGCTTACCGCTTACCGCTTGTCGCTCCTAAACGCTTCCTTACCGCTTGTTGCCAAACATGACCTAAATCTTAAATTTTAGTTAGCCTCTCATTGCGTGTTGATAATACGTTTCTTAGTGATTTCCTCATAAAACTAGACTAGCGCATTGCTTATTCACATTGTTAAGTAACCAACATCAAGATAGTGGAGACGTCACACAGTCAGACATTCGTATAGGAGTTATCATGTTCAAAACTCACTAGATACACAACTCGACGACTCGTAGACAATCAGGAAAGGAAAGAAAATTTAATCCGTTTACCCTTACCCTTTTATAGATTTACGATACTTATATATTGATAATTATTTAGAAAATGGCATGCTACCACTTAGACTTAAACTGAGATGCTCAAGTGCTGCTTCCAGTGTGTCCACCGATTTCACCATAGTTGCCTACTTGAACACATACATTATGAATCACATGAAGTAGGTGTTTGTGATCTAAAAGTAAAGTCAAAATGTTTTTTGAATGTAAACGGAAAACTTTATCCGAACCATCTTAGCCTCTAAGGTGATTTTGTAGGTAAACTTNTATGATTCGATTCTTACGAATCATATATGATTCTTACGAATCATATATGATTTGTTAAAATCGAATCATATATGATTCGTACTGGGCGAAAAAAATAAAGTTTATCGAAAAAAAAGTTCGTCGAAAGTATATAACAATGCATGTCTATAGAAAGATAATTTAATTCTCGTTGCGATGGTATTTTTTTTGTAGCTTGACGATTTACGGTTTGCGAAATATTTAAGTTTTAAAAAAAGGGTGAAAGTTTATTTTTTTATTTTGATAAAAAAAATGAGTGGCTAAGATTGCTTGATGAGTTCTATGGTAAAAGTTGGATCTACAAAGAACTTTTGGCTTGTTAGGTAACCAACATCAAGATAGTGGAGACGTCACACAGTCAGACATTCGTATAGGAGTTCTCATGTTCAGAACTCACTAGATACACAACTCGACGACTCGTAGACAATCAGGAAAGGAAAGAAAATTTAATCCGTTTACCCTTTTATAGATTTACGATACTTATATATTGATAATCATTTAGAAAATGGCATGCTACCACTTAGACTTAAACTGCATCTCAAGTGCTGCTTCCAGTGTGTCCACCGATTTCACCATAGTTGCCTACTTGAACACATACATTATGAATCACATGAAGTAGGTGTTTGTGATCTAAAAGTAAAGTTAAAATGTTTTTTGAATGTAAACGGAAAACTTTATCCGAACCATCTTAGCCTCTAAGGTGATTTTGTAGGTAAACTTGAGACCGTATAAACTAGGGGTGGTAATTTGGGTCGTGTTTGGGTTGGCGGGTTGACAGGTTCAAAATCTCAACCCAAACCTGATCTGTTTAGTTAGTCGTGTCGAGAAGTTCAACTCTAACTTTAACGCATTTATTAAACGGGTTAGTCGTGTTAACCCATTTATGATTTGAATATAATGTGTTTGTTCGCGAGAATGGATTCCTCGTCAAGTCTTTGTAATGGGACATATCGAATATTGTAACTTGTATGTCAGAAACGTTTTAAGCAACACGGAAAATGTTTTGATATAAGTATATATCATTATCAAATATTTCAAAAAACGATATATTACATAAGATAGAGATGCAAAATAGTTGGGTCATATTATAATGAAATTAAACACATAATTGTTGCACTTTTAATTGTGTAAGTCTTGTTAGTATAATAAACGAAAGTCAAAGGGCTGAAATCGTTAGTTTGTTAGTTAATAACCGCTAGTTAGTTAGAAGCGGTTGAAGGTAGTTATGGTAGTTATAGTTAGTTAATTCAGTTGTACCCTTTCATGAAGGGGCATGATGGTTCGCTAGAACCACTATAAATAGATTAGTACATGTAACGTTTTGAAGTGTGTCAAATAACAATGTAACACTTTATGTTGTTTATAATAATGAATCATTCTTGTCAATCTTGTTTGACATATATCGATCCTGGAAAGTATGGAACCTGTGAAGAAACGTACATGGCATCAGAGCCGAAGGTTGCAAGATTACAAGTTTTGATTCAAGTTTTTGATCAAAGAAGATCAAAAGACTTAGAAGGAAAGACACCAAGGAATTGTTGGTCACGGTGGTGCACAACCGGAACTAACAACAGGAAGTTGCAAGATAGCAACGACTTCAATCCACTCTTGAAGGAGAAGAGGAACATGATCGATTGAAGGAAACTTTTGTGGGTAGCGGCACGTCTTGAAGACCGACACAAAAGGAATAAAACGTAAGCATCAAACAAAATTGGTGGACTGTTTTGTTGTGATCATTGGAACGCGACAACAAAAACAAGAAGGAGACAATATTGTTACACCCTTTGTTTGGTGATTGAAATCACGTGACAACAAAGAGTAGGAAACCCTTTGTTGCTGATTAACGCAACAAGGAAGAAGAGATACGACGTCAAGTGGAAGGAACTTTGTGTAGAAGAAACCGGTTGACAAAAAGAAACACAAAGGGATAGGATACGCGTTATACACGCAGAAGTAAGGTTGCTTGTGAACGAGGTTGAAAGGATATTGAGAGGAGACAAACAATCTAGGATTGTTTTGTGAAGAAATAAAAAATTTTAGCAATACAAGAACAACAACAACAGCGAACAAAAACAAACCGATCATTTGTTTTGAGAAAATACCAACGGGAATTTAAAGAGTGTTGTAGATACCGTTTGGATTAAAGAACAATAAGGAGTATTGTGGAACACGTTTTTTTGGAGAAGAACAAGCAACAACAACGACGAAAAGAAACTAACAAATCGTTTTACTTATTTATTTTTTTTTCTCTTGGAAAATAATACCGAGTGGTATTAGGAAAGAAAAAATAAACCAACTGTTTGTTTGGGAAATACCGAAAGGTATTTGAGAACTTTTGTGACAAGGGAACTTGGAATTCGAAAAAAAAACAGGAACAACAACTAAAACTTGTTGTTACCGAGAACACATAGTGTGTTTGGAAGGGAAGCCGAGAACAAAGGAGGTCTAGGGCACGTTTTTTTATTTCAAGTTGACACAAAAGAAAGAAAGGAAACGTGGGACAAGTGTGGTATAACAAAGAAGGAACTCGTTTGGTTTATTGAGAAGAACAAAAAATTCGACAACATCAAAAGGAGACCGAGAGTTTTCTTTACGAATTGTTTTGGTGACAATAAATAAACAACGAGAAAACAACGACAACACCAACGAAGACGCAGAGAAGAGCATGGAGGCTCGAAGAACAAGACTTAAACAATTAGGGGGGAAATATTGCACTTTTAATTGCGTAAGTCTTGTTAGTATAATAAACGGAAGCCAAAGGGCTGAAATCGTTAGTTGGTTAGTTAATAACCGCTAGTTAGTTAAAGTTAGTTAGAAGCAGTTGCAGGTAGTTATAGTTAGTTAATTCGGTTGTACCCTTTCATGAAGGGACATGATGGTTCGCTAGAACCTCTATAAATAGATTAGTACATGTAACTTTTTGAAGTGTGTCAAATAACAATGTAACAGTTTATGTTGTTTATAATAATGAATCATTCTTGTCAATCTTGTTTGATATATATCGATCCTGGAAAGTATGGAACCTGTGAAGGTACGTACACAAATAACTTCAAATATTTAATATATTTTACTTTATTTTCAAACGAGTTGACGGGGTTGAGAATCTCAATCCAAATCTAACATTTTATTAAACTAGTCAGTCGTGTCGACCTATTTCCAAACAAAACTTGTTTGGCCTTAAACTAACCTGTTAATTTTCATGTCGGTCTCGAATCGTGTTTCGAGTCATGTCAAAAATTGCCACCCCTAGCCCCCTGGTATAAAGTCATAAACCATCTCATAAAACACACTAAAAAGAAGGTATACTTACGTTTAAACTTTTCAATATTTATTTTAGAAAAATAATGTTTATATGTTCGATAACACACATTTAACAAAACTTTTACAAATAAAATCAGATTATACATTACATGAAATAAGATCTTTTACCCTCAATGTATTGGCTAGAATTTGCATGGTTGTCTGGATTCCGATCCTGATCTTAGGATCTTACGATTTTACGATACTGCAAAGCAAAAACGATCCGGATCTTACATAGGATCTTTGAAAGCTTAAGATCTTATAGGATCCCGATCTTGACCATAGGATCTTAATATCTAATCCGATCCGATCCTATTTTTCTCGGATAACAAACTAAAAAACTACAAATTTCTGGATTATTTTTTATAGAATTTTAAAAACAACATGTTAATCTTATTAAATATTTCATAATCATAATTTAGGACAACATTTCGATGGAACGTTCATATAATTTTGTGTTTATGATATATAATAATTTGTAAATTTGCATGATATTAAAAAAACTATTAAGAAAATGACATTATAGTAGGATCTTAAGATCCCGATCCGATCTTACGATCACGATCTTGCATAGATGAAAACGATCTTAGGTAAGATCCCGATCTTGAAAAACTTGAGAATTTGTATGCATTAACTTCTCACATCTAGATAATATGTTGACTTAAGCATCTAACTTTACACATTTAATAGAAAAATTATGTTTGTGGGCGTTGTTAGACCTTGAGAAAATGTCAAATATAGTTTAAAGAAATTAATCCTCTCACATTATAACTCCTATAAATACCTTCCACTTTCAAATATACCCCTACTTCAAAAGCTCTGTTTTCCTCCGTTTCTAAAGTACCCAAACATCCAAAAATCATGAATCAATACGATGCTAATTCCATAAATTCATACTCAAACTACATTTATTCACAATACCCATCAAGTGATTTCATTCCAACATGCACAAACTCAAGCACAATTGATTCACTGTACTCAAATTACCCATCATCCCTTGTTTTTCACCCGCAATCCGGTTCTTCGGTTTACCTCGAACAAAGAGACCATTTATTTAAACTGTCCGAAGCTTTTGATTTAGAACACAATTTTACAACAAGCCCAGACGGGATTTTAGATAAATCGACCAATTCATTCAGGAAAAGGAGGCTGTATAGAGGAGTGAGGCAGAGGAATTATGGAAAATGGGTGGCGGAAATTCGATTACCGTGTAATAGAACGAGAGTTTGGTTAGGGACCTATGATAGTGCTGAAATGGCTGCTTATGCTTATGATCAAGCTGCGTGTTTGCTTCGTGGTGAAAATGCGCGTTTGAATTTTTGTGATGAGGCTCAAATTGGGTTGATTGGAGATGCTAATAAGTTAAATGCTATAAAAACTGCAGTGGATCATAAGATTCGAGTGGCAATTAGAAAAGAAAATTGTAAAAAGAGGGAAGTGAATAATCATGTTGCGAATATTAGTGGAAGCTATAGGGAGTCGCCGGAGGATGGATTTTCCGGTGAGGATATGGGGTTTGACGTG
The DNA here is from genome assembly GCA_014162995.1 of Artemisia annua. Classification (NCBI taxonomy): domain Eukaryota; kingdom Viridiplantae; phylum Streptophyta; class Magnoliopsida; order Asterales; family Asteraceae; genus Artemisia; species Artemisia annua. Next base: position 120,627 of record LBNU01001406.1, read on the forward strand.
GCGGCGGATGATTATTTTTTGACGGAAGTGCCTTCATATGATCCGGATTTGATATGGGAAATACTTGATAACTAAATGGGAATGTGTTGTACAATGTCCATAATGAATAAAATTTGTACATATAATAAAACTTGCTATTTATGGTGTACTTGATTTCGAAATAAAATTTGTAAATTTAATAAAATTTCATAAACAAGGTTTCGGAAAATAATGTCGAGAGAATGTTTGATCACTCGAAAGAGAAAATAAAAGGCTTGTAGTTGAGGGTCATACGTGATAAGTTGTTTTTAGTAGGATGTTTATGAGCAAGAGAAAACTGCTAATGTTTCGAGGTACTACGAAAATGAGATAGGTTTACTTAACAACAATAACAACTACGAATATAAAGAAACACTTTTGGATTGACATAGAATCAATTTTTTTTAGTACCCACTAATCTAACAAAGTTAAAAGTCAAAACTTCGCTGCATCAAGTTAGCGATATATGCCTCTACAAAATGTGAATGCGTATATCCTCCAACATATGGACCACACACATTCTAACCCAAAAAATGGAAAATGGGTAGCCTATAAAAGAATGGGTTTTCATCTACAAATTTAAACAACACCTATTTGTATGTAACGCAAAATGGGCACCACTCTATTAGTTCCAAGTATATACGAAAAATGTCTTCCAAATGACATATGTAACAAATGGTTTCTAGATAAAATAAAAATGGTTATACAAATTATTTGGGAGTATCTCTTTTTTCCTTTCACATGAAATAGTAACAAATGGTTTCATGATCGAATTATTTGAGTTATGTGTAAACTCGTACCATTTATGGACTTAAGTTATTCTAGATAGAATCTTATGATCCAAATTCCCAACCTTCAATCAATCGTGACTATAACAAGAAATTGAAACATGAGTTTATGGGCCAAAACATAAGTGTCTAAACTAGTTTTAGGTAATGCCTTTCATAATTAATGACCCAAAATTTATTAGTATTTAATTGTTAAAGTTGGATCTATATATGCTATGTAAGAAAAAACATATGGATATCAATACGTTCACATCTGAAATGCTAGTTAGCCTCTTAGAAATTTAATCAAGATAAGAGAAAGAAGTGATACGTTAGGGTTAAGTTCAGAAATAGGCAATGCCTTTCTCATATTTCGTAATTCCTTCCATTATTATTAACTAGCTTAGAAGACCCGTTGACACCGGGTATTTTTTTAAAGAAATAGAGAAATGAGATGATAAGAAAAGTAATAACGTAAATTTGTTCAATTTAAAATATGAAACAAAGAATGAGACAATGCGTCCATTATAAGATAAGAAATTGCTTATGTTACAATTACACTAACAAACGTCGAAGCTTGGAGTCTCCAAAATTTATTGTGTTGAGTAGCAAAAGATGTGTGTGAGCGTCCATCGATTTACAACCATAGAATGAGATGATAAGAAAAGTAATAACGTAAATTTGTTCAATTTAAAATATGAAACAAAGAATGAGACAATGCGTCCATTATAAGATAAGAAATTGCTTATGTTACAATTACACTAACAAACGTCGAAGCTTGGAGTCTCCAAAATTTATTGTGTTGAGTAGCAAAAGATGTGTGTGAGCGTCCATCGATTTACAACCATAGAATGAGATGATAAGAAAAGTAATAACGTAAATTTGTTCAATTTAAAATATGAAACAAAGAATGAGACAATGCGTCCATTATAAGATAAGAAATTGCTTATGTTACAATTACACTAACAAACGTCGAAGCTTGGAGTCTCCAAAATTTATTGTGTTGAGTAGCAAAAGATGTGTGTGAGCGTCCATCGATTTACAACCATAGAATGAGATGATAAGAAAAGTAATAACGTAAATTTGTTCAATTTAAAATATGAAACAAAGAATGAGACAATGCGTCCATTATAAGATAAGAAATTGCTTATGTTACAATTACACTAACAAACGTCGAAGCTTGGAGTCTCCAAAATTTATTGTGTTGAGTAGCAAAAGATGTGTGTGAGCGTCCATCGATTTACAACCATAGCGTTGGCGAATCTAAAATATATTGACTCGAACATAAAATGATGTGTGAGCGCCTATCGATTCAAAACCCAATCCTTGCGATGATGATAGACCTATGGAGCTCACTTCCATGTAAAATCGCAATGTTAATTGTTTGTTAAGGTGGAACATTGACATCTGTGTAAAATTAAAAAATAAAATATATCTCAAATGACATATACAACTAATAAAATCCACTCCAAAAGTGTAGTAGTGGCCATATTTAAACATAACCTTTGTAGTCATACACACATCTACAAAGATGAGTTGATATATGTTGCATTGTAATTTAAAATTTTATATTTGCATACTGAGACATATAATGTTAAGCCCAATTGGAATTTCAAACATTATACTACAACTTACTAAAGTGAACGTCATTACGCATACAAACTTTGCCATCTTTTAACTGTTGACGCCCTTGAACATGGGGAAGTGATATGTACACGGATCTTTTTGATCCGCACACATACAATTACTTTACATTGACTATTATGTCCCTGTACAACTATTAACTCTTTTCTTTGAGGAGACCCATTTTAATGGTTTGTCATTCCTCCCCTGTTTTTAAAGTTCAGTCAACATCCTCTCCATTTACATCATATTTGCATTTCAGTGTCACCATCCTAACCCGATTATTGTGTTCTTAATGGCTTCATGACCCGCCGGATCGGCGGGCGAGTTTCATGTGAAATTTTGATTATGATTTATAATTACTTAAATCACTAATATGATAAGTTTTGCAAACATGACTGGTAGCATGTGTTTTTTCTATAAAAAAAATGAATATAGTTGATACAAAAAGTTTAAACATTAATACAATAATGAAATACAGTTGTTCAAAATAAAACCGACATATGAATGTTCAAAAGTAATACAAATATGGTTTTACACGTGTTTAATAATCCTAACCGACATGCCATTTAACTTATGATGATAAACATGCTTAGTCAACAACATAAATTTGCGATGATGGCTCTCACCAATCGTCGCGTTATTGACCAAGGTCTCCTCCTTTAAACTTTCTCCAAATGCAAAGCGCACTTATAGGGTTACCCTTCTTTGCTTTCTTCGGCATGTTTTAATACCTGGTAATTGTAAAGCACACTTATGGGGGTTACCCTTCTTTGCTTTCTTCAACATGTTTGATACCGGTAATTGTATGGCATTCGCATAAGGCAAAACATACATGCAAAAGTATAGAACATTATCATAATTAACAATAAGTATACCGACATGCAAGAACATAATAGATGAAAACTTAATTACTATATCAGCATTTACTCGAAGGAAGGTAGTTTTGGAAAATGAAAAACCTTGATAATTTATAAAACCTGATTAAATGAGTACATGACTGATCTTGTGAGTTTGAAACAATACCAACTGACAACATATTAGCTGTAAAAACAAACAATTAATTTTCTGTTATATATGGTATACATATCTATCTATAAGAGAAAATGCAAACTCACAACACATACAACTCTATATTGAATCGATTCCTACACGTTTCTTATAACTTTACCTCATATGTGACGCACAAGTATGAATTTTTACATGAGCTCATATATACTACAGAATATGGTTGTTCGAAACATAACATGTAAATATGAAATACTAATCATTACTCATAAAAAAATATGCTTTAGCGGCTGATGCAAGCAATCTAAGCGGTGAAGCTTAAACCACGGGTATCGTTGTCCCAACGAGCGGTGAAATTGACCAAGTTACTCAAGTCGTGAGTTATGTGTTATGAATGGTTATAAAAGATTTGATTTGGTTTAATTTATACTACGAAAACTTAATTGAAAACTTAAACTAAGTAAAGAACGGAACAAAGAGAAATAAGACTAACAATTAAAGAAAACATAAGTTTAAGAAAGAAGTAAAAGAAATGTAATACGAAAGCAATAAAGAAATTGTTTTTGTATTTTTAATTAACTAAAAGAAAGGTTACTAAGAAAAATAAAACAAGTAAAAGAAAAATAAACTAAGTTAAAAAGATTCTAGGAAAATTTCGGCAGCATAACTTTTAGATTTAGAAAAATAAAAACCTCACTCGAAGAACGATGAGGTGAAGTAAAAGTCTAACTCGACTTGGAAAAGAAACGAAGACAAGAACTTGAAAAGAAAAACACTACTCGCAACTAGGAACNACATATGAATGTTCTAAAGTAATACAAATATGGTTTTACACGTGTTTGATAATCCTAACCGACATGCGATTTAACTTATGATGATAAACATGCTTAGTCAACAACATAAATTTGCGATGATGGCTCTCACCAATAGTCGCGTTATTGACCAAGGTCTCCTCCTTTAAACTTTCTCCAAATGCAAAGCGCACTTATAGGGTTACCCTTCTTTGCTTTCTTCATCATGTTTTAATACCTGGTAATTGTAAAGCACACTTATGGGGGTTACCCTTCTTTGCTTTCTTCAACATGCTTGATACCGTAATTGTATGGCATTCGCATAAGGCAAAACATACATGCAAAAGTATAGAACATTATCATAATTAACAATAAGTATACCGACATGCAAGAACATAATAGATGAAAACTTAATTACTATATCAGCATTTACTCGAAGGAAGGTAGTTCTGGAAAATGAAAAACCTTGATAATTTATAAAACCTGATTACATGAGTACATGACTGATCTTGTGAGTTTGAAACGATACCAACTGACAACATATTAGCTGTAAAAACAAACAATTAATTTTCTATTATATATGATATACATATCTATCTATAAGAGAAAATGCAAACTCACAACACATACAACTCTATATTGAATCGATTCCTACACGTTTCTTATAACTTTACCTCATATGTGATGCACAAGTATGAATTTTTACATGAGCTCATATATACTACAGAATATGGTTGTTCGAAACATAACATGTAAATATGAAATACTAATCATTAATCATAAAAAAATATGCTTTAGCGGCAAACATACTCTTACTAATATATATTAAATCTTTAATTATACGATTAACAAATACTTTATATTGCTCACTATTAGTGTATACTTTAAAAACAAAATATATTTTAAAAGGAGATCAGAAATGAAACGTACCCAAATATTTACCCATTATAATGCTGTGTGGAGAAATTTGAGCTTATGTGTGAAGAATAATGTTTAAATTTCAGTTTAAGTTCGATGAGAATAACACTAAATTATGTTTAAATTTTAGCTGGAACATAAAATCTTGTGTCGAGTAGAATGTTTACCTCGCTTAGCAAAGAGTTTTCATAGTGTTCGGAAAATATGGGGGACACCTCTTATGGGCTCTTAAAGTTCCAGCCACCACATTCTTGTGTTCACCATTAGGCATCTGATTCTCAACCGCCAACCACATGTTAAACTCACTAAAAGTTCTGGGAAAATAAGGGACAACTTCCACTGCGGGTTCAGTGAATGTGTCGCTGAAGCCCTGTGGTATTTTATGATTTAAAAAATGAGAAAAGTAGATGATATACCTAAAGGCTCTAACTTTTGTTATGAGGATATAGAAGTGGTACCAGTATCATTAAACGGTAACTTGACTGAAAATAACCCTCGATAGCCTCTTCAACTGGTAATGATGGTGGAACTTGTCTTATCCTTTGTTGTGCTTCGACTGTTGTATCTGTCAGTTCACTGAAATATCAATGTTAGAATAGATCAAACCAAATGTCAAATGGGTCAATAAGAAAAAAAGGTAGCCAAAAGGGGACTGGTAAACGGGTCAAAAGTCACCCACAACTTAGTTTTGATGCTTGCTGTTAAATCATTATATTTATAATCTTAGACTATTATTGTAATATTGTAGTTTTAGTGCTTGCTATTAAATCATTAAATTAATAATCAAGATTGTTTTACCTTCTATACCGCACGAAAACCTCCTTTTGCCTGAGCTTATTATCGGCTGAAAATTTTCTTATTGCCTTAACTACTTCATTCAAGCTGAAGAAAGGTAGGTCCGAATCTTGCTTTAGGTCCTTGTTTGCTTGAGCTGCTAAAATGTGAAAACACAAATGATACAACTTACTTCATCATTAATTGCTTCATTAAAGGTCATAACAATTTTTATAGTATATATATGTTACTTTCTAATGGGAATCCATTAATAGGTCAACAATAATCTTCATAGTAGCCATTTTCTCAAAACTGATATTTGTATAGATTGTTAGGATAGTATGGCGCTTATTGGGCTAAAGCTCATAACAATTTGCATAAAGTATATATACTAATTTCTAATGGGAATCCATTAATACGTCAACAATGATCTTCATGGTAGCGATTTTCTCTGAAAAAATCTATGTTTCGAGCCTTAACCATCACCTACTCTAGAGCCCAAACTACTCTCTTCCTTATTTACTGCTCATGTTACAATATTATGTGTAACTGTCTTTCCTTTTAGTACATATTTTGATTACTGTTACAACATCCTATTAATTAGGCAGACATTTCATTTACGTATCCAGTTTCTTTTGCTTAGCAACATGGAAATCAATAGCTGAAAGAAGAAATTATATTGTTACCTCTATTGTTAGAGCTGTTTTTGACTACATGAGGATTGCTTATGTTGCTTGTGGCTTCATGTCTGGATTGAGAAAATTGGTGTCGTGGTACCTCATGAAACAACTTTGATCAAATCGATGTCAGAGTACCTCATGAAACAACTTAGTTGATCCTGGACAAAAGTGAGACTTTCAAGGAATGTATATTTGGCATTTTAGTATTATGTGTCATATTAATTACAAATGGGTGATTTGGTCCTAAGTTAGATGCACAGAGTGAAACATTCGTTTACTGCTTTCTAACAAATTGTGTGTCATTTACATAATCCTAACATACATGTTCATATTGAGTTAATCTATCATCTATGCCTTTCATATAAAAAATGTATAGAATCATACTTACTCTAAATGGGTACTTACTGAAGTTAATGGCTCCTATGAATCACACGGCAATGTCACTTGATTAGGTTAAACATTACTAAAGGGATGTTTTAGTATTACTTGCATATAACTCTTTGAACAATCTACTAACATTGAACCATGCAAATAAAATACCCACACCAAAGACATCCCTTTCAACCCGAGGCACATTTTACCCATTTTGGCACCTCAAATCTTAGTTTTATCCATACTTCAGGGGGGAAATATAGATGTAAGGATACACACGGGAGAGGACAGATTTTAGTTGTTAGTTCATTATATGAACTTTTAAACTCCTGTTAAGTTCATCTGATGAGGTTGCGTAATGATTCAATGAGAGGTGACCTACTAATTCTGACTTATAAAGCAATAGAAAAAATGTAGGAAGTCTATCCATTGCTTAGAAAAAATGTATTGATTCAACATTTGACACATTAAGTAAAACACAACATACATGATGAATTTGTTATGAGCAACCTATCTTACCAAAATTTGTGAGGCCTTCGCTTCTTATCACATATGTCCGCTTCCTTTCATGATGAAGTACAACAACAATATTAGGAGACCTAAGATACACACGATCAAACTAAAATACCACAAAGAACCAATTTGAACGTTATTCAAATTGCCATTAAAAGGCAATTGAAAAGCGAAGTTATTAACAATTGATATTTACCTCTGCTTCGAAGGTACTGGTGTCTCCTTGTTCTGTAAACCATTCTTTTTTTTACAAAGGTTGTCCAAGTAGTCCATTGTTTGAAGCCCTTAAACCCTTACTTCGCTGTCATATAACACATTATAGTTAAAGTCAATCGTGCATTTATGCAGAGCCAATATTGAAAAGTTATGGTTAATAAAATTGAATACTTTATTGATACCTGATGTGAGAAACTGATAAATAAGAGTGATAAGGAAATGAGAAGCTAAAAGGCGATACATGATAATGTACCTGACCCAAAAGTTATGGTCATGTTGCCATTCAATCCAAGGTAGACTCTAAGACGAAGCTCAAAGCTGAAAAGAAGGGATCTCGATAAGACTAAGGCTCACAGCCTATGGATATGAGTAAATAAACAAAAACTTAACGGTTGGTACACATGAAAGGTGAATATATGTTACGTTTGAAAGTGAACTAAATTTAAGCATAACCTTCTTCGTAATAATGTCAACTTTAGATGAGGAATCGTATATTAAAAAAAAACAAAAACAAAAACAAACATATTGGATGAGTTAAATTTACCTTTCCCTGAAGGTGGAAAATGCTTAAGAAGAACAAAATTTTGATAAAATTGGCTTGGATGATGAACAACATAATTTAGTGATAAACAACCTTGATTTGTCTTTCATAGATTATCAAAAAGAAGTATGAAACAGTTTATTTAGACATTTGGTCAAACATGTAATATGCATATATTTAAAACCGTCACAAACCTGTTGACAAAGCCTAGTAAAAATAGCATCAGAAAGAGAAACACCTAAACACAAACAAAAATTGTTTACCTTTTGATCAAAAAACAACTTGAGTCGTCAGTTTTTTATGCTCTCAGCACACCATGTGTTGGCCAATTCTTCACCCACATCTACCATTAACAAACTAACAATAGTAAAAAACAATGAAAAACAAATCCAAATAACTTAATATAAGAACACATTTTTATTGGAGCAAAATAAGATCACTTACCTGATGAATTGAGGGTGATGGAATAAGAAAATGTGTATGCATACCATCTTCATATCTATAAACAACATATAATCACAATTCAAAAACGAAACCTTTAATCATTCTAAATCATTACTTGATGGTGTGCTGAAGAACACCATAAAATTAAACATGTATTATCATTAAATCCCTAAATTTATATTTTAAATTGACTTGAAACACAATTAATTGATTTGAGAAAAAAATAAAACATCAAATTGAGCTTAACTTACTGGCAATTTATCGAATGTGTGAAATTATTAATTCAGACAATTGTGTGAGTGGATTTGTGTATGTGTATTTGAATTTTGAATCGGTGGATTTGTAACCGTCTGGGCAAGAGCGTGTATGGAACAAGAGCGTGTATGGAAACAGCTTTGTGTATGATTTCTTAGAATAAAAAACGTAGGGAGGAAGAATAAAATGCAAAATTAATGGATGCGTGTAGAGGAAGATGTGGATCTGAATTAATGGTGGTTACACATTTACAAAAATAGGATTGAAGATGGAGGATTTGAATGAGGAGCGTGTAGGGTTGGGAGTATATAAAAGTTGTGCAGATGGAGAGTTGTAGGATTGGTCTAAGTATGGTAAGACACGTAAGAGCATTAAACCAATTTTTAATGCATGGTGCTTAGAAGGGCTTGTACAAAAGCTTATTTTATTAGAGAAAATAGATGGTCCAGTCCACCATCACTCACTCACTAACTAATGATGGGGTTGTGATGAACGAAATTTAGTTTGGTGTTTGGGGTGTGGGGACGGTGACGAAGATTGGAGTTCAAAATGAACTTTTTAGATCGAGTCGCATTGAACCCTTTTAGAATCTCAGATAATAATATCACTAATGTTTGGTTTTTATGTGCGTTCATTTTATAAAATTTGTTACGCCGGTTATTGATTAGCTTCCATCATATCATACATGGGTGGGGTTTTGGTCTCTTCTAATCATATTTAGCATATTGGAATGGATCATAGACACATATTATACTTTGTGATTACTTGTGATTCTCATGATATTAAAACACGGTTTGTCTACTTTATTGCTTTTTGCAGCTACTGCCTACATCTGTGTTCCATTTTGACCTTCCCTTTGATATTAGTCTAAGGATTTTGCTAATGAATATGGCTGGAACAGGTGATTATCACAGGCAATACTAGTAACTCCAACAGGGTGGGCAAATGCAGCAACAATAGATGTAATCTATGATTTGCTACATATGATGGGTCGTGATGACATTATTGTTGGTTTAGGTGATTCATTTGGTTTAAACCAATCTTACCCAAATGATGCTAGTGTTGGCAACTGCAAGTACTCGAAGGCTATCCCACATAGTAGTGGTGGATCATTGGATTCTGAGTTCTGACACTCTCTTTGGACTTGCCCGTGATCTAGCGAGAAGCCCAAGAAGGTACTTTGTTCTCATTTACAAGTTTTTCAACAAAGTGTCGTTTCAGGATAATAAAGTGGCGTAACTAGTAGTAGGGTGGTCTCATCAAAATTACCGGTGTTGATTTAAAGGGGTCCAAGCTATACAAATCCTCAAACTCGTCATCAAAATTTTTATTATCAATTCTTAAAGTTATCATCAAAGTCAAATAAAGGATTTGAAATAGTCACATCGAAAGATCTAGAAATCAAATCAGAATTACCTAAAGGTTCATTAGACATCCTTGAGACTGGAACAGGGAGGCAGAGAGATCTGTTTAGGCTTTTCCCAAAGCCTTTAACGTGAGTAAATGTTAATAGGGGATGATTTCTTGCTGCAAACATTTGCTGAGTGCAGACCCTGTGAGATGGTAAAAATCTGTAATAGATGGAAGAGAGTTTTGCTTACGTACGCAACCTTTTAGAGAACATGCTCTTCCTTTACCCGGTGATATGTCACTCTACTGTCTTTTGAAATTATCAAATTCCCATTGATTTTATTAATAGTAATAAGGGGCATTATAAAGGATCCATTTTTTTATAAATATGGATTGTCTGGTGTTATGATTCTATCCTCAAACCAGTCTAAAACGTTCAACAGCCTATTCCTCTAACAGGGAAACTATTACGAAGCTTTTTTTCAATCACGTGTTACTTTACTTGCATGGTCATCTGGAATCTATAAAGGAGAATGTGCACAAATGCGCCCATAATTGTGGAAAGTTCAAAGACAAAACTGTTATCGTCCATATAAGGTTGCTCATCGGTTGTGGGGGTCAACTAAATGGTGGAATTTTCCGGGTGTAACATGGTCGGGTCATGAAATCGAGTTTGTCTATTGACCAAAATCCGTTACTCCATCAATGATCACAACTTCTTAACCAAACCCCAGCAAACAGATGGAGACATATCGTGTGGTCTTGTGGAGGTAGGCTCAACAAGGTTTGTGTTGCAACAAGGAACATGCTTGTCTAATTGAGCAGGTTCATGTAGCAATCAAATTTTGGTTTTGACAATATCGCATATTTATTCAAAATCCGAGTCATCAAACATTTACGTTGTGAGTTCTGTGGAGGTCCCACTATAGTTTCTGATTGTCAAACTAGGACCGCTTGTCTATAAGCCGAATCCTGTAATAATTAATGAATTACCTGTTATTTTGACCGACCTCCACGAGGCCTAATAGATCAGTAGCCTCAAAGGTCAGATTTGAAAGACTTTCTAACTTATGCACAATAGAAATGTAAGCCGTCTTCAGGAGGTGATTCTTCTTAGAGACTCAAATGCCCAATCCACCTGTTGTCTAGTAGATACTGAGGTGAAGAGACGACAGTTGGAAGCTTGACCGTTTTATTTGGGGGGGGGCCAAAAATTTCGAAATAAAATGTATACATCTTATATATTAAAAGTATTTATGCATTGATATAAAAAAAAAAAAAAAAAAAAAACAAAAAAAAAAAAGACTACAAATAAACATGCATGTTATCTGATTACCCATAAACAATTGAAATTATTTTTTCTAAAACTAATATAAGTCTTTAGTCTACAAATAAAGCAAAGAAAATCACAAACAGATCATCTTTGTTACCAATTGTTCTAGGGCCCACAATGTAAACTAATCATTAAACAAAGTCCATTGAAATTGCTAATTTGGTAGTCAGACTTTATAGGGGGGGGGCACCTTCCTGCTCTCAATATTCCTGCCGCCATTGCGACGAGATACGGAGCGTAATTTTGGCGAGAGCAATTTTAAGACAACAACAGTACCGCTCAAAGGTCATACCCTCCGCATAGCATTTACACATCACCTGTGCCTTGCCTTGACTTTGGTTTTGGGAGATGAAAATAGTGAGAGACTGACTTACCTCTTCGAGAGTATTTAGACACCCTGCTTGAAGTGGGAGGGAAATTGACCTAATCCTATTGATATTAGAAAGTTTACGTTACATGTNTACTTTGATGAATTATAATACAAAAAACGGGTACGGATTCGGGTAAACGAATATGGGTACAGGTACGGGTAATCGGGTAGGTATTTCTAGAACCCGTCATCGAACACGTACCCTGTTTACAAAATTTATCAATATCCAAATCCACCAACCCGCCCCTGAAATATGACCCAACCAGTTCGGGTTTCGGTTTTCCAGTCGATTTCGGTTGCTTTTGCCATCCATAATCCGAACCATCTTAGGTGATTTTGTAGGTAAACATGAGGCAGTATAAACCATCTCTTAAATCACATAAAACACACTAAAAACAAGGTATATTTACGTTTAAACTTTCAATATTTATATTTCACAAGGAAATTGCAAAAAATCGTTCTTATGGTTTGGCTAAATTGCAGGTTTCGTTCCTAACCTTTGAAAGTGCAGCCACCATCCTTGTGTGAAACTTTGGGTTGCAAGTTTCGTCCCTGTCTCAAGTAAAATGACTAAAATATCATTGTCAAAAACTGCAACCTAGGACGAAAACGACAACCCAAAATTCTTTACAAGAACGGTGCGTGCACTTTTGAAATGTTAAGGATGAAACCTGCAATTTGATCAAACCACAAGGACAATTTTTGCAATTTAACAAATGTTTATCTATTCCATAGTGTTATATTTTTCACAGGCTTTCTAATAGATATTTCCAGGATCGATATATGCACAAGATTAACAAGAAGATGATTCATTTATAACAACATAATTCTGAATTACATTGTATTTGAGACACTACTTAAAATATTACATGTAAATGACTATATATAGTTTGCGAAAGGTTGCAACCCAAACATTGTGACTGTTCGAATGGACATGAACCAAATGACACACCCTTTCAGAAAATAACTAACTTTCTGAAATAACTAACTTAACTACTAACCGAAATAACTAACTTTCGGTTATACATTTTCTACTTAACAACTTTGGTCCTTCATCTATCGTTATTTACATAATACAAGACTTATGATTCTTGATTAATTTCGATACCAACACATAGCACACATTTAAAAACACTTTTACATATAAAATCAGATTGTGCCTTACATGAAACAAGATCTTTTACTCTCAATATATTGGCCAGAATTCGTATGCATTAACTTCTCACATCTAGATAATATGTTGACTTAAGCATCTAACTTTACACATTTAATAGAAAAAAAGTATCTTTTAATAACATGTTTATGGTGGGCGTTGTTTATAGACCTTGAGAAAATGTCAAATATAGTTTAAAGAAATTAATCTTCCCACATTTTAACTCCTATAAATCCCTCTACGTTCAAATATGCTCCTCACTTTATAAGCTATGTTTTCCTCAAAATCATGGATCAATACAACACAGATTCCTTATATTCAGATGCATACTACAGTAATTCACAATATTCATCACCTAATTTCATTCCAACATGCACAAACTCAAACACAATTGATTCAATGTACTCAAATTACCTACCATCCCCCGTTTTTCACCCGCAATCCGGTTATTCAGTTTACCTCGAACAAAGAGACCAATTCTTTAAATTGTCCGAAGCTTTTGATTCAGAAAACAAATTTATAACAAACCCGGATGGGATTTTAGATAAGTCGATCAATTCATACACGAAAAGGAAACTGTATAGAGGAGTGAGGCAGAGGAATCCTGAAAAATGGATAGCGGAAATTCAATTACCGTGTAGTAGGACGAGAGTTTGGTTAGGGACTTATGATACTGCTGAAATGGCGGCTTATGCTTATGATCAAGCTGCACATTTGCTTCGTGGGGAGAATGCGCGTTTGAATTTTTGTGATGAGGCTCAAATTGGGTTGATTGGAGATGCTAATAAGTTAAATGCTATAAAAACTGCAGTGGATAATAAGATTCGGGTGGCAATTAGAAAAGAAAATTGTAAAAAGAGGGAGGTGAATAATCATGTTGCGAATATTAGTGGAAGTTATATGGACTCGCTG
>LBNU01001407.1:0-10658 GCA_014162995.1 Artemisia annua
GGAAACTGCTCTTTCACTGGATGTTGGAGCCGAATTGCTCAACTTTACCCGTCATATTTGAATGTTGGCAAACACAAACTTTATGATGAGAGCCCTTCGTTGCTTAAGACATAAACGGTTTACACTTATGTTTTACAAGTTTATGACATTGAAGAAGGTTAGAGAACTAATGAGAATCTATGTGAAAAATTGTTGCGACGTGAACAAAAGTGCATACAAAGTTGGAAAAATCGTGGTAGCTTTTGAATAATCAGGTTTTGCCCGTATTGAAGTTAGGATGGATTTTGTGTTTAGATAACAACTAACCGTCACCAATAAATATGACCTCTTACTCATCTCAAAGTAAAACATTTAGGCAGACAATATCAATAATTGTTTTGGCAAGCTTTGGAACTTGGAAGCTCATCATAAAGAGAAAAACATTTCTCTCTACAAGTTACAATTCAAAAATAAGTAATATTATTAGATAAAACACCATTACTTATAAAAGAAAATGATATCTATTAAATTTTTTAATAGTTAATTACAATTTAAACCAACAACTTTTTTGCGCTATCACTTACTCCACACAATATATATATTAAAAAAATTGCACACACAAATTAACGTTGTTATATACCGTTGCCGTTATGACACGGGTTATCATCTAGATTTATTTTCACTGTAAACAAAACCCACGAGGATTTTACTATACACTTAATAGTAAATTAAAAAAAGCAAAAATAGCCCCTTAGATTTACATGTATCTTGAAAACAGTCCCTGAGTTAACAAAAAATGTCCCTCCCATCTACTTACGATTACAGAAACAGACCTGGAGTTAAATCTAGTGACAATTTGTGTAACGAAAAGTTACACAATTACACAAATGTCCCTTCGGTTTACTTGCATTGCGGAAACATGCCAAAAAAAGTACAAAAAATGTCCATGTCGTTATTTGTGATTACAAAACAGTCCATGGGTTAAATTTAAACCTCGCGCCCTGCAACAGAGCGCATGTAAAAAAAATCCTCGCTACAAGTAAGACATAAGAATATGCTATGTGATACAAGAAATTTTGTGGTATGCTACGTAGAGGAGTTATTTGTACTTTTTTAGATTGTCCACAATTATATGGGATAAAAATCATACAAAACTAAATTATTTGAAACAAAGTATTACAAATTATGTATCTTTTGGGTAATTGAACTATATCAAAATCATAGTTACACGTTTATTTTTTCATTTTGCAATTGATATACGTATTCTTCAATGTCTGTTGTATGTAGGGATGGCAACGGGTCGGGTTTGGGTCGGGTTTGGGTGAACCCGTACCCGTACCCGTTTATGAAATCCATACCCAAACCCGCCCCAAAACCCGATGGGTACCCGTTTATTAAATCCATCGGTTTTTCGGGTTTTCCCCGCGGGTTTCGGTTATCCCCAATTGAATATTATATGGACAAAATGGCGGTATTAATATTAAGTTACATTAAAATCCACTGAAAAAATAAAGGAAAACACCATAATATATTCTTTTTTTTTTTAAAGTTAAAGAAAATGAATAGCGTATCAAACGATTTAACGCTTTTGGATAATTCATGTACAAAATAAAATATGTTATGTAATAGAGATACGTATATAAAAAAATATAATGGAAGAAATTATATATAATGTATATATATTCTAGTTAATTATAATATCAATAAAGTGGATATAGATTCGGGTAAGCGGATACGGGTACGGGTACGGGTAATCGGGCGGGTATTACTCGAACCCGTACCCGAACCCGTACCCGGCTAAAAAATTATATCAATACCTAAACCCACATCCAAACCCGCCAACCCGCCCCCAAACCCGACCCAACCGGTTCGGGTTTCGGTTTTCCCGTCGGTTTCGGGTGCTTTTGCCATCTCTAGTTGTATGAATCGAAAAGACATTTAAAAGTGGTTGGCATAACTTTCTTCGAATGAGAAATACGTAAGTACACGATATCTTTTAGATAAGTTGGTGCTTTTCCGCAAATAGGTACCTATTGTCTTTTAATTTTATTAGGATTTACAGTACGAATGTTGTCCAAACACACATTGTAACAACTTCTTCTAAAATATTTTTAAAAATAAACGTAGACCTTAAAAATTAATGAGACTAGTATTCAAAAGGTTTAAACTGACGGAGAAACACGAACACCGTACACACCCACAGGGTGTCAACATACCCTTCCTCAAACACAAGCCCCAAACAATCTTCAATTATTCCCTGCGAATCGAAAGAGTTGGGATTGAACCCGAGCCTTATTTCTTTAAAAACCATCATTAGCCCCACAGGCATTTACGCCGAGGAAATAGGCGCCCGAAGGTTGGCCCCAAACTTTAAAAAAATAATAAATAAAATAATAAGGAGACTAGTAAAACAACCCAAATAACTACTAACGCCAAAATTCCTAAATACAACTGCTTACGTTCGTTTTTCAAAGTCATTGTGTACTAATTAAAGTTATTTAGTAGCTCTTAGTTGAGAATAATCGTCTCTTGTCTTATTTTCATCATTGTCTCACCCACCAACATAATCCTATGTTTGACTTACTCATCACTAAATAGTTTATTGGAATCTTTGGTTTCAAATATATCATAACTTCATTGTTTATCTAACACATTGGTTAGTTGATCTGAGATAGATGATTACGTTTTAAAAATCGAGGCTAAATGATTTGGTAGTTATCCATGTTGATTATTATCTTTCGAGTACTCGAAGTGTATTATTGTATCCTATACTAGGTATAATACCCGTGCACGCACGGGGTTTTGGCATAAAATTTTAATTACATAGTGATATCGACTAAAAGCCAAACTATTTAATATGGCTGCAGACTCTTTAATTGACTAATTATTTTACATCAAACAATAGCTACGTACTTTTATTCATGTTTATAATACTGATGCACGATGAGCCTTGATATAAGTCAAATTTAGTTGATTTTTTTTGTTTTTATATAAACCTTTTTTTAGAGTATGCCGTAGATAATTACCTAAAATAATGTTTTAAAATGATATATATGAGTATATTTTTTGTATGATGGAGTGGTTTAAGGTTTAGATGTTGTGTTTGTATCACCTTCAGAAAACAGTTTGATGTCATATGAGTAATAGCAAATTAGAGTAGAGACAGGCTAAATAATCTTTTATATTAAGACACCATATTAACTAATTGAATGCCAATGATAAGTGCACTTTTTTTCTAGGTATATCTTTGAATAGATAGAAACATAGACCTTCAAATATCAACTTTATTACACGTATTTAAATTAAAACAACAGCAATAGAAATCCAACATTATCAGAGATCGAAAAACTCCATCTTGATCCTTCACTTTAGCACCTAATAATTTGATTCGAAATCAGTGAATTCTCTTATTGTATAAAAGATTTTAAGAGATACTAAATGATACTAAAGGATGCAAATGCCAAGGAGTAAATTATACCTTACTGACATTAATGTAGAAAAAAAGGGCATTAAACCTCCGGCCTTAACCCAATTAGTACCGTGATTCTTTTTTTGCGACTTGACTTTAGGGGTTGTTTCTTTTTTCCCCTTAGCTAATAGATGCTATTTAATATTATTACTTTTTAAATGGGACCCACAAAAATCCCTTAAATGGTCTATATCCACAAGGCTTAATTTATCATCTTCTCCCCATTAAGATGCTTATATGGAAGTGGGACCTATATGAATCCTTAGTTAAGGAAAAAAAGAAACAACCCCTTAGTAGCACATCTAAAGTCCAATTACTCTGTAAATCATCAAAACTTGTGCTAAACTAATATATAAGACCTTTGTTCTTTGTAGACTTATAATGAGATGCAAAAGCGAAACCAATTTCGAAACATTATATATACCTGCTACTTTAAGAAATAGAACCCAAGCAGGAGAGATGTCTTCAACACAAATGCAAACATTTTATCCTACAATTTAAAATAAATGAAATAAAACTAATCAACAAATTCCATAAAATTTAAACACGAAAAATAAAGAGGTAAAAAGGATGCTATTGAGTAAACTTGTGCCATCTAGCTGGAATATATCTTTTGATCAACCTATCTAGCTATTTGGATTATGGCAATATGTCTTTGTCTCTCCAATGATTCATTGGTTGATCCAATCCTTTGAGTATCATAAGACTTACAGTGGCTGCACTTGTAGCTAAGAATGTGAAAAGCTTTTGTGCTAGTATTGTTGCAGTCGTTGCACAAGATAGGAATCTGTAATACGGACACAAATCAGTTAATCAGCTGATAAGACCTAACTGTCATATAGAGATGATGAAATTGGCATGTTATAAGGGGTCATATCAGTTCGGCCTAAAATCACTATTTTGTTAGACATCTATATTAGAAACGGATGATTTAGTATGCTTCATGCATTAAATTAGACTTTAGGCAACTTTCGAACCGTATGACCCGTTTACTTGTACACTAAGCATCATAATGACCCATTTTAACGTTCAAAATGTAACATGGCTCACATTAATCTATTCATTAGCAAATAGGTCAAACATCAATTATTGCCAAATGCTAACAATGAAATATAAAAGTTTTAGTGAAATTCACTGTTTGTGTTTGTAGAGACATAAAAAAATATAAGTTATCTTTCCTATTCTAGCGGATCCCTGATTTCTTAGTGGATCCTCAATTTCTTTGATAAAAGTGTCAAAAATATAAATCATCCACTACCAGCTTGTGCAAGTCATGATATAATAGTCTATGCTAAATTTGAGGTTTGCAGTGATTCTCAATTGGGAACCAAAGCTGGAAATCATTTAACTGAAACCTCCGCAGAAATAACTCTTTGTAAGCAAATTTATTTATTTTCAGTTCTACTGTGTATCATTCATCATTGCTTCGGCTACATTAGCCTCGAAACCTTTTCAGGATATATCTATGACCATTTACCAGGTATCAAGTCTCTTATCGACAAATTATAGCCCATGCTTTTGGAGACGCATTAAAATAGGCTGAATCCTTCTAAATCATTTTCCAAAAGTTACCGTACAACTAAAATGCATCCTAATAAAAAAAAACATATATCACTAACATCTCATGCAAGTCAAGTATCATCATGTGATTTTGCTTGAATAATAAAATATAATTTTTAATCTAAATACATTCTCCTAAAATAATAGGTAGATTGTAAAATATATAAATATGATTTGTATCTTTAGTCCACCAAGTAAAACCAATTGAAACATGTTAAGTGATTCATTTCTTAATCGATAATAATACATAATCAAAACGAAATTTTAAAAACCATGTGCGTGCACAGGTATTATACTTAGTATAGCAAGGTGGGGTCAAGTTGTACACGTGGCTTGCCAAGTAAACCCTTAGCCCATATGTATTAGCATACACGTACGTACGTGTAGTCTTGTGAAGGGGTGATCGAAAGGCCAGGCACACAGCTGGTAGAGAAATTGAAGAAGAAGCAGGTGCGTCGTCGCCTCGCCGGTCTGTGGTTGCATGTTCGTTTGCAAGCTGCTGCATGCGTGCATGACAAAGAAGCGTTTTTGATTTTTCTAAGCTGCTGCGTGCATGGGACAAAAAGAATATAAGCAGGTGCGTCGCCGGCCGGTCTGTTATATGAGGCCGAGGTGCTATTTATGGGTTTTCACATTTTATTATTAATACTAACATTTATCAAATGTTATTGAATGAATAGAAATCAATTTCATCTCTCCTCCAACAAAAGGATCGACCTCCTTCAGTTTCAATCTTCTGAGTTTTGCTTTGTTTAAAAAAATTTCTAAACGATACAGAACATGAAGATCGATATCACCATGAACTTCATTGAAATTCAGGAGATATTGAAGAAAGGTTGAGATTTGTCGATGATGTTAATACATGCGCACCAATGTTTGAAGACATGCGAATTATTAGAATATGAAGTCTATTAAAAATTTACACAATTAAAATGTGGTGTAATGAAATAAAACAATAAATATTTATACTTAGATAGTATATATGCTTACATCTTGAGATAAGTTGTAATAATAGAAGAGAAAAACTTACTATCCGCAATTTCAAAATGAGTAAGGAAATCTATTAATAGTTGTTATCATGTGTACCGCCATGTTAATATTCTCATTGTTGAGTTTCATATAAAATTACATATATATCATTTATAGGGTGAGAAAAAGGGGCAAGCCATAGGGATATGATGGCTAAGGCTTGAGTCAAAAATTAGTACCGTGAGGTTGGAATAAAAACTCAATCAAATTAAACTCAATCAAATTAACTGTAGGAGAAGTGATTTGATGATAGAAAGTAATAGGGGATAGATGACAACGTTGAGGTAGCCATCTGGGTAGAACTAATGACTAATATATCAATTCTTTATTAAAATATTAATTTTATTGCTGCAAAATTTCTGGCACATAATGCACAGATCAATTCATTAGCGCATGCACAAGTGTATGCCTGTGTGTCACATTTTTTTTTTTAAGGGACTCCACCCGGTAAAATATATTACTCCAAAAAAATACTTTCTCCGTTCCAAAATTATTGTCCAGTTTGAATTTTCAAAGTCAAACTGATTCAACTTTGACTATAAATATATATTTTTTATTATATAATACTTAATAAAAAAATTATACCATTGAAAAGTACACTTAAAACTCAATCAATTTATATATTTTGCATCAAATATTATATAACACCCACAAAAATATTTTAGGTCAAAGTTGAAGACTAAAAAAGTCAATAGTGGACAATAAATTTGGGACGGAGGGAGTAGTTAAGTACAAAGGAATGTGGTTGAAATACCACATTAACCTCAAGTAACCGCTTGAACAACCACTATATCATTCATGACATGCCATAAATGATCCTACTAGTTACACACAACTAGAAAACCAAAAACAAACCAAGCATAAACTAAGACACATCAACCGTTATGCTAACCAAGAAAAACAACCTATCCAAGTCTAATGTCATGCATGGCAGCAGCCTTAAATTGGGCTGCAGATAGACCACACTCATCAAAGTAATCATCTTCATAATCATTGTAGTCGCATGTACCATCTTTCCATTGTTCCAAAAGACTCCTCTCTTTCCATCCACTACCAAAATAGTGTCGTTAGGATGTTCCAGAACTTCATCGTCGTCGCTATTAGAAACAACCACATTACCCACCTTAGAGAAAGGGTTACCCACCTTGGTTGAAGAAGTACACTTAGAGGAAGGGATACTAGACTTCGTAGCTGTATCCTGCTCTTTCTCTTTCAAATCCACCTTTCTTAGAGGTTTACCATCATCATCCACTAGAGTAACTTTCCCTTCAATAATTAGCTTTTCAATCTTACCAATTTTCTCAACAATAGGGGTATTACTACCCACCTCCAAATCAGCCCCATCATTAGGAGAAACACTTGTTGCACAAGGAATACCATTATCATCAGTATCGGCCATAGCAAGAGCATCAAATGGGTTCGATGTAGCAATATTCGTCCCACTCGTACTTACCTCATTTGTGTTTTTCTCCTTAGTAGCAACCGGCTTCTTTGAGACAGGTCTCCAAAATTTCGGTTTGGGCTTATTAAGTTGAACACCCCCAATAGGCCGAGAAGGAGCATGCACATTCTTCCCCTTACTCTTCCGATTTTTTGCCTCAATGAAACCATCATCCGTCATATCCAAAGTATTAGAAGCTACATTAGTATTACCACGAACAGCCTCCTTAACACGATTAGGGCATTCAATCAAAGCATGTCCAAAAGTTTTACATTCACCACAATGAGGAGGTTTCCATTCATATTCGATATTAATAATTTCACTAGTAAAACTATTACCTTCTTCATTTGGAATTGCCATTGTAACCTGGCTTTTTAGTTCTGAATCCGCGCTTAATTCAACTAACGCACGAGCAAAACTAATACGGCCCCAAGACTCGACACACATAGAGCTTGTAAATGCATCTAACATAATAGGTCTCCCTACTTGTGTAGCAATCAAACTCAAACCATCCTCAGAATAAGCAACCAAAGGAACCTTATGCATTTTGATCCAAACCGGTATCTTGTTTACCTCGGTCCTATTAAGGGATAAAGTGGGATTCCATTTGTTTAGAATAATAGGTGAGTTACGAATAGTCCAAGGACCTCGTTCAAGAACACGATCCACACCCTCCTTGTTAGCAAACTTAAAAAGATACACACCATCACCATTCTTCATTAGCTTTTGCAAGCCAAATTTTCCCCATGTATTAGTGACATAATTTTGGACTAGAGGGAAAGCAATGGTCTTACCAAGAAAGTAACCAACAAGCGTGTTATCATACCGACTTAAAACCTTTTTCATAGCAGCCATAGGAAGCATTGTATCATGATTATCCACACGATCCTCATTGACCAATGATCTAAAGTTCACAAGTTGGACATTACGAGTAGCATTAACGACATTAGCAAAAGATGAGTTCGTCACTTTTGGAGAAGGAGACGCAACCGTATTACGCACGGACGTGTCATGGGCACTTGTGTCCACACGTGTAACCAAGTTAACATCACCGTCATCAGCTGTCCAATCGGTAATAATAGGTCCCTCATTAGCGACAACATCACTTGTATCAACATCCATAGTAACCACCGTATTCAATCTAGTTTGATCGGCCAAACTAGAAGAGGAACTCACATTAGTACCACCACTACCGTTCATATTCAGTTTAAGGTTTGTAGTATTAGCTTTAGGAAGCGAGTCAACTGAATTAGAATGTACACCAATATCACTCCCACTTAAACTTATACCAACAGCACCACCACTCGCAACATCAGCACTCTGAATCGGAAAAGATACCGAGACAGATTCAGGTTGCTTGTTACTACCACCGGTAGTAGGCATACCAACAGATGTTTTCAATTTGGACGCACTAGTGTTATTCAAAAATCCTTTTTCCATCTCTCTATTATAGAAAACTTTGGTTGTGGTTTTGGTAAAAAAAAAACGTACTTGCTAGTTAGTTTTTTGTAGGGAAAAATCTTTAATAATGTACCATACTTGTCACAAAAATTACTTTCGTGTAGCGAACAAAAAAAATATTCTTTCTACCCCATATACTCGACTTTTTGTCCTTTTTGATGTATTTTCGTGACATTTTTGCCCTTTGATTTTTAATAATTTGAGGGGCAAAAATGTCAATAGTACATCAAAAAGGCCAAAAAAATGAAAGTTCAGTACATCAAAAAGCTATTTTTTTTGTTCGCTACACAAAAGTAATTTTTGTGACAAGTATGGTACATTATTAAAGATTTTTCCCTTTTCTTTACATATAGGTCTATAGTTGTTTTTTTACTCCTTCCATTTCAAAATAGGGTGCCACTGTGAATACCCCCCGGCTCATTTTTTACCTTCTTCATCCTCCTTTTTGTCCTTTGTTTACAATTCAACACAGTTTTTTAACAGTTTATATTCAGTATTTTATGTCAAATATTTTTAACTTGTTACATTTTATATTTTATGTTATTTACTTTTCATGTAGTTTTACACTGCAAACACTAAAAAAAATAAAAAATAAATAAAAAATAAATAAAAAAAATTGGGGTATTACTTGTATTTTAGAGGTACATATAACCTATCCTTTCAAAATAATTGTCCCGTGATAAAAAAACATATATTTTAAGAACAAGATAATCATTTTTTTTTATAGAATGACAGTTTTACATTTAACTAATTAGTTATTGTTTTCTTTAAAGTTTTTAATAATATAATAATATCGAGTGAGGATAATATGATAATCTACATCAAATTTTCCTATTTCTTTTTAGTACTAGTAATAAACAATTAATTTGGAACATTTTAAAAAGAAAACATGGATAATAATATTCGGAAGGATGGAGTAGTTTTTTTGTTAGTCATTTAGTTTTTAAGTGAATCCTTGAGTTTACATTGTTAGCATCTGAAATGTATATCTTTAGGTTTTCTTTGTTAGTCTTTTCGTTAGTCATTGGGTTTTGGTAGTTAGTTTTCTTTACTTGTTAATATCCTTATGCTTTCTTTATTAGTTATTCGATTTTCATTGTCAATTTGTGAAATATATATTTAGTATTTACATTGTTTATCCATAAACTGTACAGTCTTTAGGGTTTCTTTGTTACTTTTTCCATTTAATCATTGGGTTTCAATTGTTAAGCCTTGATTTTCTAAAAAATAAATATCATATTTCATATACGTAGAAGTTTAATAAGATGACGTATGTAATATAATTAGTTTATATTTAAAGCCAATAGCTTGCTAGTTAACCCATACGTAAAGAATATGTTTATGTATTTTTAGTTTTTTTATGAATAGTAAATTTTCGTTGTTAGCCATTAAATTCCTTTTTATAACTTTAATCCTTAAAATGTATATATTTTGACTTAAGAGTGATATTTATTTAATTTAAATTATGTAATGTTTTTATTTTAATGTGATGTTTTATTTAGAGGGCAGGGAGTGATAACGCGAATCAAGCGTTATAGCCTATGTGGCACGTTTCTAACGGCGTTGCGGCGTTATATCTATTTCCTTGTTGCTTGCGTTGCTGCTGCGTTTCCAATTACGTTACCATACTAACGCGCGTTACTAAAAAAAAGATTCACACCGCCCCCTCCAACAACAACAACGGCTATTTTTGAATTCAAAAAAAAAAAAAAAAAAAAA
>LBNU01001410.1:20214-31349 GCA_014162995.1 Artemisia annua
CTTATAATTCGTACCATCAACAATAGTTGGCGCATTCACATCAGCAGAATTAGTACCTTTGGATGCATTAATGTTGTTTAGAAAGCCCTTTTCCATCTTTTAATAAACTCACGTACAGCAATCAAAACCCAAACTAAAAAGACAGCATGCAAGCACAGACAATGAAAAGAAAGAAAACCCTAACTAAAAGCTAGGGTTTTGTATGCATGAAAACCAATCACTAACCGTCACCCATCATGATGATCGTGCCTTAGATATGCTAAATCGGTATAATATGCAGCGATCCACAATAAACTTTAATGGTTAAACAATAAGCTTTAATGATTAAAACCAATCAGCGACCTGTTTGAGCTATACCCTAATTGAGCGATAATAAATTTATTCTTGACCACTGACGATGCAATCTTATAGAATTAAGAAAACATTAAAGATCAGTAAAGAGAAGAATCAAATTCACAAGTGACAATATGAATTGTTAGGGATTGAGTCGTCCAAATCTCTAAGAATCAAACATTGATTAAAACATGGTGTGATTAAGTTTCTGGGTTAGTTAGGTCTCTCACTCTAAATATGTTATAAAAGAATTTAAAAGGTGAGCACATTTAGAAAGCTAAAAATTCCCTAATCTGCGGGTTAGTTAGGTCTCTCGCTTGATGTTTATTTATATATGCTTCTCTATGGTGTTTTTCGTCATGATCAAGTTTGCAAATGCATATTGGGTGGTTTTAAGGTTTTAACTAATTATGATATAATATTCGAATATTTATGTAAAATTGATGGCTTGATCCTTGTGACGGTAGCTCGTCGGGGGCATGTAGCTCAACGAGGGATTCATGAGTTCAAATCTCATATTATTTACTCATGGTGTCACATGACTGGTTTATTATGTTTGTAATAAAGATAAGATTGAAAATTATCTTAGAAAACTTAAAGGATATTTTAAAACCAAAGGGCTTTGGCCATGTTGGTACCATCTCCGAAAAACTTGTAAGCCTACTGGAGAGATTTTGTGGATAAAAGGTCGCGGGTTCAAGTCTCGGCTCGGGCTCACTCTAGTTGGTGCCCCACTGAGCTAGGAGAGTTGGCTGAGTTGGCGAAGCTATTTCTTGTGAGATGTAGAATGGCTGATGCCTAGTCTACCTCACCCCCATTTGATTAACATCAGCTACAAATATTCATGTACACATATTTCTTGCTTCCTTAAGCAGACTTTTGACTTTTGATTCCCACTGCCATTGATAAAAAGATAATGACGTGAATGAAAATGGCTTTTGATTAAATCGAAAAAACCCACATGCGATTTCTCTCTGGCGATTTTTTTTAAACCCTAACAACCCTTTATCGTTTTTTCTCCCTAACGACCAAAATCTTTTGTTTTCTTGCAACGATTTATTAGTTGCTTTAATCAATTGATTCTTGTTCCTTAGTGTGATCTTTTTAGGGTTTATCTTAATCGTTTTTTGGCTATTATTTGGATTGAACCGACTTGATCGGTTCGCCTATTTATCACTGATTAACTGGTCATTATATAATTCATTGTACGACATTCATCATGGGACCAGGTTGATTCTTTGGCGCGTTCATCTCAAACCCTAACTTTTCAGTTACGGTTTTTTCTCCTTGTTCGAATTATTTTCTTGTTTACTTGCTGTTAGGTTCTGGCTATTTGTTTAGTTTTTTGATTGTTTGTGAGTTTGTGAGAGATGGAAAAAGGGTTCTTTAACAAGTATAATTCTCCTAATGTATCTAGTTCTGCTGCTAATGCTACTGGTCAAGAAGAGCAGCAAACTTCTTCGAATTATGTAGAACCAAGTGTTGATGGTTCGAATAAACATGGTAGTGATAAGGTTGGTTTGGATAATGCTAATAAGGATGATGATAAGGCTGGTTTGGATGATGTGGAGATGCTTAATGTTACTTATGATTCGTCTCCTAATGTTTCTAAACAGCTTAATGTGGAGCAATTGTTATCGAATGCGCATAAGATTTTTGATGTAGCCATGAATAATATTCAAATGGAGATTGATGCTAATAAGATTACCAATTCTGCTTTGCACAATTCGAATGATAAGGATGCTAAGAGTTCTGGTGGTTTGGTTAATAGTCCTAATGGTGGTTTGGTTACTAGTCCTAATGGTGGTACAAATTCTACACCTACTTCTAGTTTTAGTGCTGCTATGCAAACTCAGAAGTTTGGGACTAATGCAACTTCAGGTCCTAATGTTCTAAAGGGCAATAATGCTAGTAGTGATGGTGTTAAATTGGTCTCTTATGCGGGTGCTACTTCAAATGAGCCTCGAAAACATGTGTCTAATTTTCGTAGGTTGGAAAGTAGCAAAAAGAGGGCTGATGTTGATCTTTCTGTTCCAGTGAAAGTGGTTGAAGAGGTGAACACTAGGTTTGAGAATACTCTGTATGGGTATTTCCTTGGTCAACGCCTTGCTTTTCCTATTGTTGATTACTTCGTACGCAATGCGTGGGCTAAGTTTGGTTTACAAAAGGTAATGATGAATGCTAAGGGGTTCTTTTTCTTTAAGTTTAATTCGTGTAAAGGTGTTGATGAAGTACTTGAAAATGGTCCATGGTTGATTAGAAATGTACCTATCATTCTTAAACCTTGGACATTGAACACCCATTTACTTAAAGAAGATTTGACCAACATCCCGGTGTGGGTTAAATTCTATGATGTTCCTCTTGCTATGTTTTCTGATGATGGTATTAGTCTTCTTGCTACATTGATTGGTACGCCCAAAAGGTTAGATGCGGCCAAATGTGCAAGGAATCGTGGGGCCGTAGTAGCTTTGCTAGATGCATGATTGAAGTGAAGTCGGATGAGGTGCTTAGGGATAGCATTACTGTTGAGATACCTTTACTTGATGGTACGGGTTCGACTATTGAGAAGATTCGGGTTGAATACGAGTGGAAACCACCGCGTTGTGATAAGCGTAAGGTTTTTGCTCATACTATTATTGATTGTCCGAAAGTTGTTGTTCCTCCAGTTCAGCCTACTAAGCCGGTTAATGATGGTTTCACGGCTGTCAATAACAAAAAGAAAGGTAAACAAGGTGGTTCTACAACTCAGGGTAAAGGAGGGTTTACTAAACCCGTTGTGGGTAAGCAATTTCATTATCAACCCAAAAAGAACAATCCTGAACCAAAGAAGGCGGATGGAACTAAGAAGAAGGCGCTCAAGTGGAACGAAGATCATTACATCCAATCAGTTTGATGCGCTTAATATGGATGATACGGATGGTTTTGGTATTCCTACTGATGACACCAATAAGGATGTGGATGCTGGCCGTACAATGGAAGTTAATGAGGATGAGTCGATTAAGACTGGTACTACATCACAAGAACCGATTGTGAGTGATTCAATGGAAACAAAGGAAGTTGGTTCTACTCCTACAGTTGAGAAAATTGGTAAGCTTAAAAAGCTACTTATTGATGGGAAAGCTACTCTTGTGGATGATGATGGTCATCCTATTCCGTCTACCTCTTCCACTAAGAGGGCTAACCCATTTTCAAAGGTGGGTGAGGTTGTGGTTTCTGATAGTGATGATGATGAGGTTCTTAATACTTTCGACGAATCAGCAAATCTTTTTGGTGGTGGTCTTGAGCGTGAAGATGAGTTTGATGACTATGATGATTATTCGAAGCAAATTTATGATCTTCCTGGGAATTTGGATGCTCTTAATGCCATTTATGGCTTTAATCTCCAAGGTCGTAGGAAATAGTTTATATTTTTGTCAGAGTCTTTTGTTATCATGTGGTTAGTGGTTTTATTTTCTTGTTTAGAAAATAGGAAGTATCTTGTTATGTAAGCGTTTCGCCTATGTAACGGGCTGAGATATGGGATTCACCCATATCCGTTGTACTTAAACGTTTTTTAGAGTAATATATTTACCGGGTCGTTAACTTTTTACCCAAAAAAAAATAGAATGGCTGATGCCAAAAGATACCCTGAGTGAGAGTGCGCTGCTGCCAATTCTCACCTTTTTTTGGATAAAGGATATTTTAAAGGCTTATCTTTGCCATAGAAAATGTACCATGTAGTGGGTACACTAAGACTACAACTTAATTTATTTCCATTTACGTTTGTATTCTTGATATTTGAATGTTGATTTACTTCTATATAGATCGTGATTAATGGTTTTCCTAATGAAGATTAAAGGGTAAGTTTTTAAGATTTCTTTGAATAGAGAAAGAAAACAAAAACTTTGACACAATACGATATTGGAAATTAGTAATTATGTACAAATTTGATTCATGAATATCATAAGTTCATAAATGTAAACATAAAACTTTCTATATATGATTAACAATGTTGTAATTCAATATAGAGCATTCATTGTATCTTTCCAAGCATAATAATATAAGGGATAATTCAAAAAATGACCAAGTTGCTCAATCGATGGGCTTTTTTGACCTTGGATTCGAAAATTCACGTTTTGACCAAGGTGACCCGGTTGCCCAAAAGGTGTCACCACCATGACACGCCAAGTGGCAAACTGTTGGGCAACTCACGACAAATTTTGGGCAACTCAAACAAATTTGGGCAACTTGGGACACTTGGCGTCCCATGGGGGCGACAAGTTTTGGGCAACCGGGCCACCTTGGTCAAAACGAGAATTTTCAAATCCAAGGTCAAAAAACCCATCGATTGAGCAACTTGGTCATTTTTGGAATTATCCCATAATATAATATCATATAGTCATGGAACTTGTACGTACTATGAGTTTTAATAAGACACGAGTCGACAAATTTCCTTAACATTTTGTCCTTGGTCCCAAGTTAAATGATGAAATTGCCCCTGTCATCTTCTCCTTTTATTATTCTTTGAAACTTTTTATTCTATATAAAGTTTTTTAATTTTTTCTTAATACAAAGTTATTTAAATTAACTTTTTTTAACAAATATATAAAAACTTAAAGAAAATCAAAAGAGAAGAAGACAATGGAAAGTTAGTCATTTCTTTTATTATTATTTTATTTTATTTTTTTGTTAACATGGTTACCCCTAGTAAATTTTATTAACAATTAAGTACAACGGATGTTGGTGAATCCAACATTTCTCAGCCCAACAAGGCAAAACAAAAGCTCCTAGAGTGCTTCAAACCTAAACTATCATAAGAAAGACATGTCAAACTTATGCAAAATAAAGCAAAAACCTATCAAAGTTGACCACGGAGACTAATAATATATGTGTTAGCAAACTCCATTTGGGCATTAGTCAACCCATAATCATCAAAGTCATCATCATCATACGGGTCTTGATCACAGGTATCCTCATTCCATTGCTCATATAAGCTCTTCTTGCCCGCTCTACAACCACTTTTAGAACCATCATATGCCATAAAACTAGTAGTTTCATCGTAGACCTCGAGAACTTCATCAACGGAAAGTTAGTCATTTCATTGGGTGAAGAACAAAACTGTTATGCTTACTATGCATGAGTAGTGACTCGTGTGATTTTAAAAGTTTTAGGATGAGAACCATAATTTCGCTATAACTATTATTCCAATAGAACGATATATGTAATTTACTCTATTTTTAAGTTTAAGTAAGGTTATAATTATGAGCATGCTACTGTCTTCAAAAGAATTGAAGCTAGGAAAAAGGAAATGATTTCCGCAACATAAACAAAGCAGCCAACCAGGTTAAAATCCTCCATGATCCAAACACATATGTCTGTATGAACTTCGATAATTTTACCCTCCATGTTTTATCAACGCCTTGTTCACATTTCAATCACATTATCATTTTGGGCACTTTGGTTAGTTTCACGGATCATTTACTCATCCTGTTCCATAGATCTGCAACCTCCTTATCGCTCTTTAAACGATTCAATACTATCCCTCTTTCTCTCAAAAACTTTGCATCTTCTTCGGTGTCGATGATGCCATTCATTAGTGTTGATATAACGATCAACAATCCTAGTTACTAGAGCGGAATATATATCGATGTTGAAGACACACCAGCAGTTGAAGTAATCGACAGAAAAGAAAAACGAGCACACAAGGTAAATATCCCTAATCTATTGTAGATTAGTATTGAAAGAATGAACGTGTACAACTCGTCCCCCCTCACCTCCTTTTATAGAGATGAGGGGGAGGGTAAACCGACTCTAACAATGAGTCCTAATGTCGGCCGTGATAACGGGTTGGGCTTGGGACACAAGCCAACCCAACGACCTGTAACTCTATTTGACTAATAACGACCCTAGACTCTTGCTAATATAATGACTAATACATAACAATTTCCACCTTAGGCTTTATATTAGCCTATTCCGACACTCAACAACTCCAAACAGTGTTGTAACTTCCGTCCAGGTACCACCTTCGTCAAGGCATCCGCAGCATTGTGTTCAGTACCCACCTTCAGAACTTCAACCGTCTTTGCTTCCAAGACATCTCTGATAAAGTGATAACGCACATTGATGTGCTTAGTCCTTTCATGAAAAGCATGATTCCGCGATAAGTGAATCGCGCCCTGATTATCACAATTAACTGCGACAGTGTTAAGCTCCACGCCCAACTCTTCCAAGAGTCCCCTTAGCCAAATAGCTTCCTTCACAGCCTCCGTAAGGGCCATATACTCCGCCTCTGTAGTTGAAAGAGCCACCACGTGTTGTAGCGTTGCCTTCCAGCTTACAACACATCCCTGTACTAAAAACGCGTAACCTGTGATCGACCTACCTTTATCCGGATCCTTTGCGTAGTCTGAATCAACAAAACCTGTTACGTCCACATGGTTGCCACGATTTGTCCCAAACACCAAACCCACGTTTGCAGTACCCCGCAAATATTTCAAAATCCACTTCACTGCTTCCCAATGATTTTTACCTGGATTCGCCAAATATCTACTAACTACACTTACCGCATACGCTATGTCTGGCCTCGTGCACACCATCAAGTACATTAAGCTCCCAACCGCATTTGAATACGGCACCTTACTCATCCTTTCAACATCACAATCCCTAACCGGACAATCCTTCAACGACAGCTTGAAGTGCCCACCCAATGGCATCTGAACCGATTTCCCATTGTCTATTCTAAATTTATTTAAAATCTTAGAAACGTACCCGGATTGTGACACCCTCAGAATCTTGCGACTCCGATCCCTGATGATCTCCATACCAAGAATCTTCTTTGCTTCCCCGAGCTCCTTCATGTCGAACTCCTTTTTAAGCAAAGACTTGATAGACCCAATCTCAGCCTTGCTTTTACAAGCAATCAGCATATCGTCTACATATAACAGTAGATAGATATACTCACCTGGTGCATAACTCCTGTAATATACGCAGCTGTCGTAACTGCTACGCTTAAACCCGTTGCTCAGCATGTACTCATCAAACCTCCTATACCATTGCCTAGGTGACTGCTTCAAACCATAAAGGGATTTCTTTAACAAACATACCTTGTTACCTTGTTCATATCCCGGTGGTTGTCTCATGTAGATCACTTCTTCAAGATTCCCATGTAAAAATGCCGTCTTTACATCAAGCTGCTCCAGCTCATAATCTCTACACGCAGTTAATGCAAGTATAACCCGAATAGATGTGTGTCGAACTACCGGCGAAAATACTTCATTATAGTCAATACCTGCCCTTTGTGTGAATCCACGAGCCACCAACCTTGCCTTATACCTAGGCTTTTGAACACCTTCAATCCCTTCCTTAATCTTGTACAGCCATTTGCAGCTCACCAGCTTTTGCCCAGCTGGATGATCTACTAACTCATAGGTCTCATTCTTTTCCAGAGAATCCATCTCTTCATCCATAGCACCTTTCCACTTAGATCTATCTTTACAAGCAACTGCCTCCTGGTATGTCAATGGTTCATGAGTATCTTCTTCCTCTGCTGCAGCAAACGCGTAAGCAGCCATATTACTCTCATCCCGAAACCTCAAAGGTTTCGTTCTTGTCCTTGGCTCTCTATCCCGAACCAACTGATAATCTGTGAGATCCGGTGTTTGATCATGATCCTGATCCCCTGCATCTTCATCATCGCTATCTTCCTGATCATCTGTCTGATCTTCCTCAAGCGTATGATTATTTAACCTTTGCAGTTCCACCTCAACCTGTAATTCCTCAACAGACTTATCAGTACCTGCACCAGAATCCTTCAACGTGTCTTTGTACATGACACTTTCATTGAAGACCACGTTCCTGCTAGTGACTATTTTAGGTGATTCATTATCAAGCCTATATAGCCTGTACCCCTTCACACCTTCAGGATACCCCAAAAGAACGCATTTTACCGCTCTCGGCTCGAGCTTACCTTGTTTAACGTGTGAATATGCGACACAGCCGAAAATCCTCAACATCCCATAATCACTTGGATGTCCCGACCACATCTCCATAGGTGTCTTTTTCTCAATCGCTGTCGATGGTGACCTATTTATAAGATATGCGGCCGTACATGTCGCTTCCGCCCAGAAGGTCTTGGGCAATCCAGACTGAATTAATAAACAGCGTACCTTATCCATGAGAGTTCTATTCATCCGTTCTGCTAATCCATTCTGCTGCGGCGTCCCGGCAACTGTCAAATGTCTAGCAATCCCACTCTCAGTGCATAGCTGCTCAAACTCCCGGTTACAGAACTCAAGACCATTATCTGTCCTTAGCTTCTTAACCGTCCTCCCAGTCTGATTCTCTACTAACTGCTTCCACTCTTTGAACTTTCCAAATGCTTCGTGTTTGAACCTGAGAATATAAACCCATACCCTCCTGGAATAATCATCGACAATAGATAAGAAATACCTCTTACCTCCCAATGATTCCACCTGAGACGGACCCCATAAGTCTGAATGAACATAGTCTATCACTCCCTGAGTAGTGTGCCTTCCTACACCGAAACTGACTCGATGTGACTTTCCCAGAACACAATTCTCACAAAAATCGAGCTTACCTAGACTTTTCTTGCCAAACAGCTCCTGCTTTTCCAGCACCTGTAGTCCCGCCTCACTGATATGTCCCAGTCTTTTGTGCCAAACCTGCGCAAGACTGTCTTTTTCTTCAACACTAGCATTAAGCTCACCCGCCACTGCATGGCCATCCAAAGAGTATACGCAATTATCCCTTCGAGTTCCAGATAAAATAACCCTGGAACCATTAATCACCTTGATTTTGCCCGACTGCATTTTTACGGTATATCCCTCTTTTTCAAGAGTTCCCAGCGATATCAAGTTTCTTTTCAATTCAGGAATATACCTGACATTGTGTAACACAAAACTTGACCCATCTTTCAGTTGTACCTTCACCTTGCCAATACCTCTGATCTTGCACTCCCTGTTGTCACCCAACAGTACCCTGCCCCCATCGCATTCCAGAAAATCAAAAAATAAATCTAACCTGGGTGTCATGTGGTATGAACCTCCTGAATCCATGATCCAATCTAGCAGAGCCTCTGCACTCATAACCATCATCACCTCAGAACCGTCATAAATCGAACCACTGGAGCTTGGCTGATCATCTTTCTTGACGAAACCATTTGACTTCTTGCGATTATTCTTCGGACAGTTTCTCTTTAAGTGCTCCTCAGACTGGCAAATATAGCACTTGAGTCTTCCACCTCGAGACTTCGATCTTGACTTTCCCCTAGACTGATGCGAATTCCTGCGATCAGTTCTTCCCCTCACGTATAACCCTTCACCATCATCCCCCTTCGCCTTAGATCTTTCTTTGATTTCCTTTGAATTCAGTGTGGCCATCACATCCTCCAAAGTCAAAGCTTCCCGTCCATAAAGCAAGGTATCCACAAAGTGTTCGTATGATGCTGGTAAAGAAGTGAGTAATAATAAAGCAAGATCTTCATCCTCGAATTTTACCTCAATATTTGCTAAATCAAGAACGATTTTGTTGAACTCATCTATATGCTCGGAAATCGTACGTCCAGCCGGCATGTAGAATGTATACAACTTCTTCTTCAGGTACAACTTGTTGGCCAAGGACTTTGTCATGTACAAAGTCTCGAGCTTGGACCAAACCCCCGCTGCAGTCGTCTCCCCGGTAACCTCTCTCAGAACCTTGTTACCTAAACACAAAATCATGGCACTGTGAGCTTTCTTGTTTAGCTCAGCTTTCGCTGTAGCATCCATATCCGCGGGTAAAACCTCCAGAGCTGCTTCACATCCATGTTGGATTAATAAAGCACGCATCTTGACTCTCCATAACCCGAAATCACCAGTTCCATCAAATTTCTCGATCTCAAACTTGGCTCCCGTCATTCTTTAATCCCTTTGTTAATTTGCTAAACCTTGTGATATATTAAACCTCACAATCACAAATTACAAAGTCCCTTGTGCAATACCCGTTTAATCCTTTTGTTTTTAAATAATAAAAACAAAAATAACAAATTAATGTTTTAAAATACTGGTATAGGATTTCCACCAATATTTATAACCTTAATGTTGACTTTTTCTTTTAAAACAAAAAAGGCCAAATCCACTTTTCTTCTTCCTCTGTGTGCCGAAAACAAGAAGAGAAAACCAGATCCGTATATTCTCCTTCTTTGTCGATAAAGCAAACAACAACAATGAAACCTGTCGATCAAACCTCCTGCTGCAACCTTGTCGATCAAGATCCGAACAAGAACACCTTTTCTGTTGTTGTCGATTACCTGGTAGCCCAAACAGAATCAAGCTTCTGCTCCTTCCAGAAAACCGAACACAAATAACCTTCAAACGATCGATCCTAGTAACCAGCGAACCTGGCTCTGATACCACTTGTTGATATAACGATCAACAATCCTAGTTACTAGAGCGGAATATATATCGATGTTGAAGACACACCAGCAGTTGAAGTAATCGACAGAAAAGAAAAACGAGCACACAAGGTAAATATCCCTAATCTATTGTAGATTAGTATTGAAAGAATGAACGTGTACAACTCGTCCCCCCTCACCTCCTTTTATAGAGATGAGGGGGAGGGTAAACCGACTCTAACAATGAGTCCTAATGTCGGCTGTGATAACGGGTTGGGCTTGGGACACAAGCCAACCCAACGACCTGTAACTCTATTTGACTAATAACGACCCTAGACTCTTGCTAATATAATGACTAATACATAACAATTAGCTCAGTGTAACGAGCAACAACTACTGGGCCTGCTGCGACGCACGCTTCGTATGCTACCGA
>LBNU01001412.1:27077-41311 GCA_014162995.1 Artemisia annua
TTTTGGGGTATTTTGTTGCTTGTGAACACAAATCAAAAAGAAAATCTGGATTAGAAACTCATTTGCTTATAAAATTTCAAGCTCAAAGTTGCCTGTGTAGCTTTTTACCTTCCCTGCGTCACAGACTTGGCACCATATTCATAAGCTCTCATAGAGCTTATTAGTGGGCCCCACCTTTTGAGTCTGAGCTTTTTGGAAAGCCCACAAGCTCATCTTTAAGGGTCAAGCCTTGTTTTACATTTCCAAGCTCATTTAGTAGGGCTGCTCTTAGCTTAAAGCTTGTCCCATTTTGCTGTCTACATTGCTTCATCAGTGTTTCACCCAATTTTCACAAGCTTCTCATAAGCTCACCTATGGACCCCACAGTGTGAGCTTGAGCTTTTTAGAAAGCCCATAAGCTCAGCTTATTAGACCTACCATCCCCTTGGACTTTTGACCACCCCTGTGGGCCCCACAAGGCTTGCAAGATAGCCATTTGGTCTGTTTGGTTCTGTGAAATTTGGAATTGCTTGTTTTGTTGTTTTAGCTTATCCAGTGTGTTTTTTTTATCTCTTTGGCTTATTTTGTGATTACATAAGTAGTTTACATCTTATTTCCTTCTGTGTTCATCTGTATGGCTTATTGAGTGCTTAATCTTCATTTAAATAGCTAAAATTCAACCTGTTAAGGAATTAAGCACCCATAGTGCTTATTTTTGAGTTTTTTAAAAAGTTTTTTCATAAAAGTTGCTTATTTTCATTAGTAAAACAGTTGTCAAAAGAAAAATCACAAAATCATCATTTTAAAATTAGTGATAACTTTTATTTAAGCCATTTGGCTTATTGCTCAGCTTTTTCAAAAAGCAATTTTCAATTTTATATTTTTCATAAGTTCCTGTTCACCCATAGTATTTTTAGTAATTTTTCCAGATTTTTCTCTTTTAATTTAGTATTTTTAATAATTAATATTAGTTTAAATAATAAATAGGTAATATTAGTTAATACTTAGTTTTATTAAATTTTAATTAACAACGGTAGCTTTTTATAATTTTCCTATGTTTTATAAGTCATAAAATAATATTAGTAAATTTTTCATAATTTTCACTGTTCATTTTCTATTTTTCTTAAATTAAAATAGTTAAAATAGTAATTTAGTAATAATTATGTTAGTAATTAGTTAAAAAATTAAATAATAGTTTTAATCAAGTTTTTATAATTTTCTAAGGTTCCTGTAGTGATAATTTAGTTTTATAAAATTTTTCATAATTTTTTAAGTTAATTTTCTATTTTTCATAAATTAAATTTGTTAATTAGATTTAATTAGTAATTAATTGATAAAAAATCCACAAAAAGACAAAAAAATATAATTTTATTTTTTAAATTAATTTTAAGTTATTTTAGAAATTTTAAAAGTGAATTTGTATTTTTCTTAGCTTTATTTGATAATTTGGTATATTTAGTTTAATTTAAATAGTTTTATAAGTATTAAAATAGTTTTTAATTAATAGAAAATAATAAAATAAGCAAAAAAATATTTTTATTTTTTATAAATTTTTTTTTTAATATTAAGTTTGTAAAAAAGTCATTTTCACCCCCTGTAGTTTGTTTCTGCATATTTCCACTTTTTCAGCACACATTTACGTTTTTAGGATTATTTGTAATTCTGTGTTTATTAATACTGTTTCATCATCTTAATTCCAA
Organism: Artemisia annua; assembly: GCA_014162995.1. NCBI lineage: Eukaryota > Viridiplantae > Streptophyta > Magnoliopsida > Asterales > Asteraceae > Artemisia > Artemisia annua. Next base: position 28,757 of record LBNU01001412.1, read on the forward strand.
GCAATCATTAGTGTAAAATCAATCCAAATTATTATATGGTTACTTTCCCAATCACTCATTCCCAGAACGTTTCCAAAACACAATTTCAATCTCGTTGGGACTTAACGACCCGTGAGTACACTGTGCTTTTAACGGATCATAAATTGATCTCTCCTCTCTCAGATTTGACTTGTTGACCACACCTGGTTAACTGGTTAGTTTGGGAGGAGTCATTCATCATAGCCAAAAGTGTTGACATAAATAATGCATAAAAACGTTATTTATATTTTTCGATATTTCTACGTTTTGACGATCACAAAATGTAAAATCATTAAACATAAGATAACTACGTAAACAAGTATTAAGCTAGTTTATATCATTATATCCAACTTAATCACTTAAGGTATGAATAAACAAGTGTTTAATACATCTCATGATCAAAGGGGTATTTAATTAAAGTTTATTTAATTATATAAACATATTATATATTTTTGAAAAACACTTTTGGTAATAAAGAAAAATGTTTTAATCATACTAAATATATGAATTCAAATTTTTAACCAAAATCAGTTAGTTTTTCACCAAATAAACTTTCCCCACTAAAGACAAAAAAATCTGGCCGTTACAGTAGGGCGGCCCCCTTAATTATAAGGGGCGGTCCCCTTAATTTTAAGGGGGCCGGCCATAATTAAGGGGACCGGCACGCTCCTGTGTCAGATTCTGTAAGAATTTTTCCCTTATAAATACCAACTTAAATCTGGTATTTTTCCTCACCTCTTGCACGAAAATTTTCATATCTAAATCTCTCTAAACATCTTCCAAAACCCTTTGATCATTAGATTACTAATCCTTGTTTCAAGTGATTCAATCCCCCATCATCCATCTTCATCCAAAGTGCAAGAGAAGAATACTCCTTCAACCTCAAGTTTAAGAAGTATTGTATAATGATTGTGTATATTGTGTATAGCATTTGTGTAGTTGTGTTGTGTTCATTCTAAGTAGTTCTAGGAGTGTTAGTTGTGAATAGAAGTAGGGTAGTGGAGAAGATTCAGTAGTGAAGTAGTGAAAACTCCACTGACGAAGTCGTGTGTGCTCAAAGTTTGAAGAAGTTGTGGTGTGATTGCTAGATTTGGATTCTAGCTAGGTATTAGGACCCGACATTTAGCTTTGTGTCGTTAAGCCGGTGTAAGCAAAAGTTGTGTAAGGTTTTCTCCGCCATAAGGGAGCTTGTTGACATAGTGAAGAAAACTCCCGAGTTAGGTGCTCGGGGAGTTGAGTAGGACGAAGAGGAGATTCGTTGCCGAACCACTATAAATCCTTTGTCTCACGGTGCCATCTTTCCAACTCTATCTCTTTACTTACTTGCTTACTTTCATATTTGTCATATCACATAATTGTTAATATCATAGTTTATAATTGTGCAAGTCTGTTGGTAACATATAAAGTTCGAATTGGTGTTTTCATAAACAAAGTTTTTGTAAATTAAAAAGACGTAAAACTATTCAACCCCCTCCCCCCTTCTAGTTTTCCACAATTGGTATCAAGAGCCAGGTTAAACAAGATTTTTAAAATATATTGTATTTTAAAACTTGAAATCGATCTATGGAAATGAAAAAATATTTAGAAGGGAAAATTGTTTTTAGACCACCATTTCTTGAAAATGAAAATTTTCTTACATGGAAAAATCAATTCGAAAGTTATGTGAAATCAATAGACTATGATCTTTGGCATGTCATTTCAATTGGTGATATTAAATCGATAAATACTACTTTTGAAAATCTAAATAACTTGGCTAAATTTATTATATACAAAGCTAGTTCAAATGTTGAATATGAAAGAATATTTTTTTGTCAAACGGCAAATGATATGGGGAAAAGTCTTTCAAAATATCACCAAGAAGAACGTCAAGCCAAAGAAAAACTTTCAAATGACTTAGTAGCAAAAGAGAGCATAGTAGACAAATATTTAGTTGAAGTAAGTACAAGTGCTACGAGTTCAAATGTCCTATATGTAGGTAATGACGCCGAAAACAACATAAGCCATGACAAGGATGAACAAGAAGACTATGAAGAGATGTCAACCAAGAAGGAACTAAGTGACGATGAAGATGACGATTCTAGTTCCGAAAGTGAAGACGAAGAATATGCAAAGGTTGTCAAAGAATTTAAAAGACTCATTAAAAAGCGACAAAGAACACAAGATAAAAGGAAAACAACACGAAGAAAAAGAGTTGATGATGAAGACAAAAAGACCAAAGGAGAATGCTTAGTCGCTCAAGCATCTAATGAAATTTGTCTAGGAATAAATTTGGAGCCCGACGAATGGGTAAAGGATAGCGGGTGCTCAAGACACATGACGGGGAATCGCAAGTGTCACACCCTGAAAATACCTGTTATATGGCAGCGGAATGGAATACCTGGGTGTAACGAACATGGCATCTCATACAAGGTTATATTGAACGACCTAAAGTGTCGTTTTGAATATACATCATTTGATCATTAAAACATTCAGAGTTTACAAAATAGGTCCCAAATTAATGTTGCAAGTTCATGAAAACTAGTTCAACATGATCAAACGTTACATAAGTGCATTAAATGAAAGGTAAGACGCGTCGACTCCGCGACTCCATGTAGGTCCAAAATGCATGCCAACATGTGATGTCTTAATTACCTGAAAATACATTGCTAAAACGGTCAACAATAATGTTGGTGAGAAATCATAGGTTTTTAAAAATGAATGTTATACGATAACCTCAAGTATAATGTGTAAGACATAAGTCTCATGAAAATTTTGTACAATAGCCCTTAAGCTCATGACATCGAAGCTGACTGATGAAAATGCCCCTCCAAAGTGTTTTAACAAGCACTCTAATGATGTTAGACATGAAATGCACCCGTTTGACTATTGGTATAACCAACGCGGATGGAGGCGTCACCCTCAATAGATCTATCCACTCACTCTCGCTTACAGGGAATTAACGGTTCATGATAAATGAATGGGGGACTTTAACATCGTAATGCGGTAACTTAAGCATTGTACTTGAATTTGATACTTAGGCCCGTATGGAAAATGGTGCAATGTATTCTCCCCCGTGGGATTTGAAATAAATATTGAAATGTAAACGGGGCTATGAAAACTCACCTGTAGTGATGGAACAATGTACTATGAATGAAATGAACACAAGGCGCAACTCCTAGCCGCAACCTAATATGAATGAAGTACAATCTAACTTAGATTATGAAATGAATTCATGTATGCACTTGCACTTATAATCTATATCACTCGTATTAATTCAAAACATGTAATATTTTCGAAAATATAATTTATATTATCATATTAAATTCATAATGTATTTCACATGTTCATATGGTGTAACGATGTTGTATGATAGTCATTTTGATAAATTGTGAAAATACAAGTTTTCGTCGTAAAATATAACACTTGACAATTTCTGAAAACGGTCAAAGTGGCCTCGGAAAACTAGTTGTAAAATATGGTATACTGAGAATTAGGAAGCAAAATTAATGTTTCTGGAAAGCTTGTTACTTTATCTAAAAGTTCTAACACTGACATGTTTCCCTTATGTGCATAGATTATGAAATAAACAGTTGTGAAGTGAGGTGTTTAGGCCAAAACTGCCATTTCTGGGCAGTTTTTAGGAATATTTGAGAGGTTATAGTGTGCAGGTTATAAGTCCAAATGACAAAAGGCCAAGTGATTTGAAAAGTACTCCAGGAGTACTAACTTTTGTTCCTTGGAGTCCCAACTCCAGAACTGAGTCATTTGACGGAAAAATGGCCTCAAACATGGGTGTTTGCAAGTTTTCTGGGCAGACTTAGAATATTTTCTAAATAAAAGTGCTGGTAGAAATTATAGTGAAACAATATCTTTGAAAATTCGTAACTCATTCGTTATAAAGCCGTTTCTTGTGTTCTTTATATCCCCGAAATGGTAAGAAAGTGTACTAACATATTTTCGACAGTTTGGAATGTTTTGACAAGGTCTAAGGCTCATTTTTGGTCAATGAAATTTGTACATCAGCAACATATTTTTCTAAAAAATATATATAGTTAGTGTAATTTGTTTTTGGCATATCTTTTTCGTCGTAAGTCCGTTTTTAGTGATTCAAGCGGCCATGTTTTCGTCTTTGAATGTATTTTCTAATTCTTGGGTCCAAAATTAACCAAAAATTACTGAGTTTACCATATTTTGCAAATAGGGACAGTAGCAAATTATATTGTGTTAAAAATGGTTTTTCCTAGTTTATTCTTGTCCAAGTCCATCACCAACAACATCAACTCATCCCTNGTCATAATGTATTTCACATGTTCATATGGTGTAACGATGTTGTATGATAGTCATTTGGTGATAAATTGTGAAAATACAAGTTTTCGTCGTAAAATATAACACTTGACAATTTCTGAAAACGGTCAAAGTGGACTCGGAAAACTAGTTGTAAAATATGGTATACTGAGAATTAGGAAGCAAACTTAATGTTTCTGGAAAGCTTGTTACTTTATCTAAAAGTTCTAACACTGACATGTTTCCCTTATGTGCATAGATTATGAAATAAACAGTTGTGAAGTGAGGTGTTTAGGCCAAAACTGCCATTTCCGGGCAGTTTTTAGGAATATTTGAGAGGTTATAGTGTGCAGGTTATAAGTCCAAATGACAAAAGGCCAAGTGATTTGAAAAGTACTCCAGGAGTACTAACTTTTGTTCCTTGGAGTCCCAACTCCAGAACTGAGTCATTTGACAGAAAAATGGCCTCAAACATGGGTGTTTGCAAGAATTCTGGGCAGACTTAGAATATTTTCTAAGTAAAAGTGCTGGTAGAAATTATAGTGAAACAATATCTTTGAAAATTCGTAACTCATTCGTTATAAGGCCGTTTCTTGTGTTCTTTATATCCCCGAAATGGTAAGAAAGTGTACTAACATATTTTCGACAGTTTGGAATGTTTTGACAAGATCTAAGGCTCGTTTTTTGTCAATGAAATTCGTACATCAGCAACATATTTTTCTAAAAAATATATATAGTTAGTGTAATTTGTTTTTGGCATATCTTTTTCGTCGTAAGTCCGTTTTTAGTGATTCAAGCGGCCATGTTTTCGTCTTTGAATGTATTTTCTAATTCTTGGGTCCAAAATTAACCAAAACTTACTGAGTTTACCATATTTTGCAAATAGGGACAGTAGCAAATTATATTGTGTTAAAAATGGTTTTTCCTAGTTTATTCTTGTCCAAGTCCATCACCAACAACATCAACTCATCCCTTAATCTACCATGCACCTTCCTAGGGTGCCATGGGTTCCCTAACATTGTTTTTCAATCATTTTCCATAGGTTCACTTATTATTCATTTTAAAGATAAAAATGATACAAATTATAGATGTAGTGGTATAGATTTTTACATGCATGTACATCTCTTATAAAAATAATATGAACCTTGCAAGAATTTAGTGAAATTTATGAAAAATAATTTGATAAACTTACTTGGATGATTAGGAAATTTTTAGTGAATAAACTTAACTAATCTAGAGGTTTATATTTCAAAACCTTGTAATAGATTTCTATAAATGATTATGTGAACATGGTCTTGAAAAATCTTGCTTCTTCTTGCTTTCTTGGTGATGGCCGTGGCTAGCTATATGCTAGGAGGGAGCATAAATTTTTTTTTATCAAGAATACAAGAGTAGTTTGCATGTGTAATGTGAGTTAGGTGATGGTTTTGAGTTTTTATACTAGTGGTATAGGAGATTTTGTAAGACAAGTGTCCTAGGAGGCACCAAAACCGGCCACCTCATTGAGGTGGTGGATTTGTACATTATTTGTTTTACGGGGTACCGTTTAGTGTATAGTTTTGTAGTTTTAGCGTTATCGGGTACCGGGTTAATTAGAAATAAATTCTAACGGGACAAAACGGGATATAACCAAGTTGTAAAAATTATAAAATATAATTTTTGTATACATTGGGTGTTTTGATAGGTATTGCTTGGTTGGTACAAATATTGTTATAAGTTAATATAAATGAAGGTTTAAAAATATAAAACCTTAAAATATAAAATAATTAACTTTTACAATTTTAGTGGGAATACTACTAATATAATAAAAATATTAGTGCCATAGTGGGAATTGTTTGGTGTATTGATTAAAAACTATAATCATATGTTAATATTTATTTGAAGATAAATAAATATATGTAACTTGAAATTATATAAATTCTACGAGTGGGATAGAATGCAAATGATGTCGTGATGAAATGTAGACTAACCCTAGTCTATGAAATGTATAATGAATGATGTCTCATGATAATGTGACTTAACCTGCCCGGTTTCGTCAAATGAATATCCGTAAACCTAGTTTATGTGAAATGATGAATTGAAATCTGTGAATAGAAAAATGTCGAGACTTGGGAAAATGACCTGAAATTGAGAATTGTGACAGTAAGCTATTCTCTACATACAAAGCCTACAATGGAGGTAATGTTATTTTTGGTAGTGATCGTCGTGGAAAAATCATAGGCAAAGGTACGATCTCTCAAGACTCCCTAACTATTGAAAATGTTGAGCATGTAGAGAATTTAACATATAACTTGCTTAGTGTAGGACAAATATATGACAATAAGTGTAGGGTTACCTTTACCGATAAGAATAGTGTAATTATTAAGGATGATAAAGTCATAGGTAGAGGAATTGGGAAAGGCGGCGTATATGTCATGAAACTAGGATATAAATTGGAAGATAGGATATGCCTAGCAACCCTAGACGAAAACTCCACTTTGTGGCATAGGAGATTAGGTCATGCAAACATGCATCGCCCTACGAACACCTCAATCAAATGGAGTAGTAGAAAGGAAAAATAGGACTTTACAAGAAATGAGTAGAATTATGTAAACGAGCAATCTATCCCACAAAAGTTTTGGTGCCATGCCGTAGATACTTCAACATATATACTTAATAGGGTGTCCATTAGACGGATACTAGGAAAAACGCCTTATGAGCTACTAAGAGGTAGAAAACCAAACATAGGCTACTTTAAGGTATTCGGAAGTAAATGTTTCATTCTTAACACTAAGGATTATCTTACTAAGTTCGACCCTAAGTCATATGAAGGAATTTTTCTAGGATACTCGCAAAATAGTAAAGCATATATAGTGTTAAATAAAGATACTATGAGAGTAGAAGAATCATTAAACGTAACCTTCGACGAAACTCCTCCACCACCTAGGACATTGCCCTTAGAAGATGATGATATTATAGAGGAAGATGCTATTGAGGTCAGTAAGACAAAGCCCGTAGGAAATGATATTGAGGAAGAAAATTTAGAAGAAAACGAAGTCATAAATATTAAGGAATCTAGGTCACACCCATTAGACAACATCATAGGTCATCTAAACCAACGAACACTTAGATCACAAGCGCAAGACAAAAATAACTTCGTTTGTTTTGTGTCGACAATAGAGCCTAAGAATATAAATGAAGCCTTAAAGGATGAAAGTTGGATTATGGCTATGCAAGAAGAGTTAAATCAATTCAAAACAAATGATGTTTGAGAATTAGTACCAAATCCTAGGAATGTGACTATAATAGGAACTAAGTGGGTATTTAGGAATAAATTAGATGAGAATGGAATAGTTACTAGGAACAAAGCTAGGTTAGTCGCCCAAGGTTATAATCAACAAGAAGGAATTGATCATGACGAAACCTACGCCCCCGTAGCTAGATTAGAATCCATTAGAATCCTTTTAGCTTATGCCTGCGCCCTAGACTTTAGGTTATACCAAATGGATGTGAAGAGTGCATTCCTTAACGGTTTTATCAATGAGGAGGTATATGTGGCACAACCTCTAGGATTCATTGACTTCAAAACCTGATTATGTCTATAAACTAAAGAAAGCTTTATATGATCTTAAGCAAGCTCCAAAGGCTTGGTATGATAGACTAAAGGCATTTTTGGTTAAACATAATTATTCCATGGGAATGGTAGATAACACTCTCTTCACTAAAAGAAGTGACCTTCATATTATCATTGTTCAAATATATGTCGATGACATTATATTTGGCTGAACTTGTCAAGAAATGTGTGATGAATTTGCCAAAATCATGCATGATGAGTTTGAGATGAGTATGATGGGAGAACTAAACTTCTTCTTAGGACTACAAATAAAACAACTAGAAGACGGAATATTCTTTAACCAATCTAAGTACATTAAGGAAATGCTTAAGAAATTTGTAGAAGACTCTAAACCACTTAAGACACCTATGTCTACGGAAATTAAACTCACAAGAGATGAAGAGGGTGAGTCGGTAGATAATACTAAGTATAGAGGAATGATAGGAAGTCTACTATACTTAACGGCAAGTAGACCTGATATCATGTATAGTGTTTGCCTTTGTGCTCGCTTTCAAGAGGATCCCAAAACCTCTCACCTAGAAGCGGTTAAGCGTATATTCCGATACATTAAAGGGACTATACACTTAGGATTATGGTATCCTAAGGGATCCGGCATAGAAACCATTGTCTATGCGGATTCGGATCATGCGGGAGACTACGTAGATAGAAAGAGCACTAGCGGTATTTGCACGTTTATGGGATGTTGTTTAACATCTTGGTTTTCGAAGAAGCAAGCCGCTCTTGCTATTTCTACCACCGAAGCCGAATACGTAAGCGCTGGAAAGGCATGTCAACAAGCACTATGGATGAAACAAGCTCTCGTAGACTATGACATTAGGTTAGAAAATATCCCCATTATGTGCGATAATAAAGGAGCTATAGACTTAAGTAAGAATCCCGTTCAACACTCTAGGACTTAACACATAGAAATACGCCATCACTTTCTAAGGGATAACGTACAAAAGGGAAACATTACGATAGAAAAGGTAGCTTCGGAAGATAACATTGCGGACATATTCACTAAGCCCCTTAAGCGTGAATCATTTAACCACTTGCGTTTAGGATTAGGAATGATGGAACAAATTGATTGAATTTTCTTGAAAAACCAAAACGTTCTGAAATTTCAAAATTCTGGACACTTTCAAGTGTCAGATGGGCCGACCCTTGTATGTGCTATTTTACACATACTTTTGACCTTAGTTTAAGTGTTTATAAAACCAAAAACTAACGTTAAACGCCAAAGATATCGTGTTTTTGTGTTTGTGACTGTGCAGAAAAAGATATTGCAAAAACAACATCAAAAGCAACCAAAAAGCCTAAAACGAGCACGAGATGTGGAAAAGTGTCAAAAAGCCGAGTCAATGATGATATCTACTTAAGAAAAGCCCAAGACGACAAAGTTATTTCTTAAAATCTCAAGAAGATGAAAGAAACGCTTAATCGAAGTTGAAAGAGACTTATGAGAAGAAGCTCTCCAAATTTGAGCAAGTGATCGTTTTTACATCTTTGAAGACCTTTGAAATACACGTCAACACGAAGCCTCGAAGTTACAAGACATTACATTTAGTAGTTAAGACGTTTATTAGTGTTGTAATGTAGTTTATGTGTTGTTTTCATGAGTTGTAAAAGTCTAGGGGGCAAAATGTACACGAAGGCAAACTTGAGCTCCCCCTAGCATGATAAATATCCCATGGGTAGCTTCATTTGAAAGCTAGTAGGAGTAGGGAGTATAAATTAGTCTTAGCTTATTTTGTGTATTAGAGTAAGTTTTATGTTTAATGCAAGCTTATTTCATGTCTTATTTCTAGCTTATTTTCGTTCTTTACAATCTTTCTTTTAAGTCGTTTAATCTTTTGAGCTTATTTTCATGTCATCTTAATCTTTTCTAAAAGCTTTTATAAGAGTTGTCACCTTTGCATGGTCCTTGGTTTTGAGCCGTGGCTTATTGAGCTTTTATAAGCTTATTTAGTTTTTAAATCTAGTTCTTCATTAAGATCTTATTAGTTTTCATGTGATTTCAATCTTTTGTTCACGTTAAAAAGTTTCCAAATCGTTACTTTTGATTTTAGAGAGTATGGATTTTAGGGTTTAGAGAGTATGAAATTTTTCTAGATTTTAGAGAGTATGGATTTTAGGGTTTAGAGAGTATGAAATTTTTCTAGATTTTTAGAGAGTATGAAAATTGGTTAGCGAGTATGAAACAGATTTTTAGAGAGTATGATAAAAAATCTAGCGAGTATGGTTTTTGTTCTAGCGAGTATGGAAACATTTTTAGCGAGTATGGTTTAAGTTCTAGCGAGTATGGTTTTTGTTCTAGCGAGTATGGAAACATTTTTAGCGAGTATGGTTTAAGTTCTAGCGAGTATGGTTTTTGTCTAGCGAGTATGGATTTTTAGAGAGTATGGATTTTTAGAGAGTATGGATTTTTAGTTTTTAGAGAGTATGGATTTTTAGAGAGTATGGATTTTTAGAAAGTATGGATTTTTAGAGGGTTAAGATTAGTAGCGAGTATGGTTTGATTCTTTTCTTTCTAGTTCATTTTTCTTTTATGCCGAGCTAGGCTTTTATTTACCTCATCGATCTTTCGAGTGAGGTTCTTATTTCTTTAAAATCTAAACGTTATGCTGTCGAATTTTCTTTAAAATCTTTTTAGTAACCTTTTCTTATTATAGTCTTACGTCTTTTCATTTTTAGTTATCAACTTTATTTACGTTAAATGTTTACAAGTCTTTTAATTTCTTTATCGCTTTACGTTTTAATATGAGTCGTGAGTAGTTTTTAAACGTGTTTGCTTAGTGGCTCGGGTTTGTGAGTTAAGTGCGGGTATTAAAGTTTTGTGATTAATAATCGTTAAGATTACTTAGACGTGTGATTTAATTATTCAAGAGCAAAAGCCTTTGAACGATTAATTCACTTGTTTAGAGTTATTATCTCTTCAAAGGATTAATTGACAACTAATCTCGAGAAGGGAAAATAATTCGCCACAAACCTTTAGCTCATATTTAGTGAACTTATTCAAGTCGCTTTGCGAACATATTGTCTTTAAATTCATTTACCGCTTTCATTACTTATCGCACTTTAATTCTTGTTTTCTTTTAGTCACTTTATTACATGCAATTTTACTTGTTCATTTTCTTTGCGTCACTTTATTGCTTTCCTTTACTTTACCCGCATTTTAATTGTCGTTGTAGTATAATCAAAACCAAAATCATTTTTCAAACCTTATTCACTTCACATATCTCACGATTTTGAGTGACGAGATCAGTTCAACCCTCGTTGGGACTACGACTCGTGTTTAAGCTTCACCGCTTGATATACCACGATCAGACCCCTTAAATATATAAGGGCGGCCCCCTTAAAATTAAGGGTACCGGCCATCTGATGGTGAAAGTTTCTGTGTTTTTGTTATTATCCTCCAAAATCTGAGTCTAGGATTCTGTTTTTCACAAAATCAAGAATGGTGATATTTTGTTTGCATAATTATACTTTCAATAAAAACCTCAATTTCTTTCCGAAACATTCTCATGATTAGGAAAACTCATTGTTGAAAAACTAATAAAAACGTTTTTCCTAAAATCATGCATAATAGTCTTACTCTCGTTCTCTATAAGTATATAATCTAATGTATACTTATATATAACATTTGGAAGTGAGCAAATTTAATTCAAGGAGACTAAAGATTGTTTCTCAAGATCATTTGTTTTTAGGAAGCAATCTTTACTTCACATTTGTTTCATTTAGGCACACACTATAACAAAATCAAGAACTTCATAGTCACATTTGTTCCATCACTAGTTAGCCACTAATAGGTGCCTTTACTCTAAGATTAGTTGCCTTAGTGTACCTTTGTTACTTAATTGTTGATTTGCTTTGAATGCATGCTTGATTATATTTATATATTCTATTTGCTTAATTGCTTATTAGCTTTATTTGCATGCTTAATTATGCTTAATTACGTTTATATGATTAATTGCTAGCATGTATGCTTTTCATGAAAATTAGACTATGAAAATACTTGCCTAGTTGTCTAAAGAGTTAGTCTTGCCCAAAACCAAGCCCCAAAACAAACACCTTTCTGAAAATACTTTGCCAAAAACCCAAACCAGGCAACCTAGAACGTCAGATAGGGGCAGCCCCCTTAAATCAAAGGGGCGGTCCCCTTAAAATTAAGGGGACCGGCAAGGAATTAAGGGGGCCGACCATCTGTAGCTCGAGGTTTCCTGTTTTCTTTCTGCTTTTCAGCCCATTTCACCCTATTTTGATTCCTCATTTCCCTGAATTCACAAACACCTTTTATCAACCAAATCCAACACATATTCACCTTCCATAAACACAAAATCACCACACTATAAATACCATTCACCATCATAAATGCTCATTCATTCAAACATGTCATCTCCCAACAACCAAAAACCCAAGTTCTCAAGAGTTGCTAAAATCTCCGTCAAGCCCGTATGGAGAAGAAAGCTTGACAGTTGTCAAAAATCATCATCCATAAATGATGTTGTCTCTAGCCAACCACTACATAAGCCTTCAAACTACCCAAATGATACCACTCTTCTACATAACCAAGACAACCTCACAATCACACTCACCAATAAAATTCCACCTTCACCCATCTCATCTCTACCAAATGACCCTTTGAGGAAGATGCTCAACTTCAAAACAACCATCATAACTCT
>LBNU01001412.1:55729-89933 GCA_014162995.1 Artemisia annua
CGTGTCAACGGCGAATTAGATAACTCCTTAAAAGGTTTCCCCAGATCTTCATCGGACACCCTTTCTCCAGTAACGATTCCTCCTTGTCTCCGATCCCGGCCTCCGTCATTGTCGAGACCTATGTCATCGAAATTTAATTGGATGGGTGGAACATTTTCCCTTCGGTTGTGAGCTGCTAGCAAGGACTTGAGGGCGGACAAATGTCCCTCAATTTGTTCTCTTGTCGCGAGAGCGTCGTCTTCTTCATTTCCGGAGGTTTCCGGACCGAGACCTGTCATTCTATAGCCTGGGCAGATCGAATGTTAGGTCCCACGGATGGCGCCAATTTGTTTGAGTAAAATGTTGTCACCTTACGAAGGCCTTTGTGAAGTCCTTCGGATGATGGCTAGTCAAGGTTGGAACCTGCGAACACAATAAACGCGTTAGCCTCGCCCCGGGTGTTTATCCCAGGACCAAGCTCCGGCGTGAGAGTAAGTATAGGGTTGGTAGGAATAAATGTGTGTGTGTGTGTGAATGTGCAGTAAATGCTAAAAAACACAAGTGAGTAAAGAAGTATTTATACTACCTCAAACTATACCTGATTACTGTTCGGAACAGTGCGAGGTACAAGTAGGCTACTGTTCCTGACATGTAGGGTGTGGCGCGCTATTCTATCCCATACTAGGATGTCAGCAGGGTTGAAGGCGGCGCATTGTCTGGACCGTCCGGTCATGTCCGTCTGAACATGGTCTGTCCGGACCATTATAGAACCGTCCCGCTATATACACAATCAATCCCCAATTTAAAATCAAAACCTGCTACTAATATTTTCACCCGTTTTTTTTTTCCTTCGCTCACACAATGACGAAAAGAGGAATTGTTCGCACTGCTCGAAACAATTATGTTAGTTTTTGCCCTGAAATAATTTAGTTTTTCATTATTTTGCGCTTACTCTAATTATTATAATCGTTGCTGTTCTAGATTTCGTCCATTAATATTCGTAACTTAATTCATGTTGCTTCATTTTGTCAGTACAATTGTTTATTCATAGTGTAAGAGACTTTGCGATTGTTAATCAAGTGATTTAGCTACTGATTTTTTTTTTTGCTTTTCGAGTCGCTCTTTTTGTTCAATTACTTCTCGTTATACCTACATCACATGTTTTGATTGTATAATTTTTGGTAATGAATGTTGTTGCTGGCTAGTTCTGATTATTAGCCGGATTACTCCGTCACAACTTGGTTTGGTCAATATTTGGTTAAAACTCCGTCACAACTCGGTTTAAAGTATTTTAAGTTTTAACAATTGTGTTAATGTTTCTAAACATATTTTACTAGGGTCTTTAAGTCTTATGAACATGTCAGATATAATTTCGAATCTCTTATATATATTAAAATTTTTAACCCGAGTACTCCCCCCGCCTAGGCTGATTACTCGCTACTAGGTAGCCGACTGCTGGAGTACCGGCTTGCGAGTTCTACAATTATGGTTCTAGTGATTAAAAGTTGTAATGTACTATGTTGCTTCATTTAACTACTGGTGCAATTGTTCATGCGACAATTGCTGATTTGTTTAGCTACTGAATTTCGCATTTAGATCCTTTGTTTTTTTCATTTAGTACTGATTAAGTGATTATATCTAGATGCGTTAATTGTCTATATTATTATTAATTTTTACTGGATATATCTTCTAATGGTTAATCAAGTGAGTTAGTGTGTGAGTTTTTTATTTGGAATCATTGTTTTGTTCAGTTAGTTCTGTTTACACCCAGAAGCTTTGATTGTCTATGTGAACATCTCTTCTAAATGAATATTATATATTGTTTCTATGTTTTTTGTGGATTGTATATTGTAGAGTACAAATCGGTATTTAATTTACTTGTTTAGTTGTGTGATGTGATCCTTTAAACAATTCTTTTAAAATTTGGAAGAACGGAAAACTCATAAATTTTGGGAAAGAGGAATATGTTCAGTTAGTTCAGTTGAATTACTTTTGCTGTGGAATCACAAATACCTATTTAAAAAGAAGCCTCTGTTTTAACCAAGTATAAAGTAAGTGTAATATGGAGTATGTTGTTAATCCAGTTACGTTTCATCACGTGCATGTCACACGGTAATTGTAGAAGGTTACTAATGACTTGATATTTGTGAAGGGGGGTCATGGAAGATCAAGTTCGATTGATTTCATCAGCCAAATGCCGGATGATATCCTTGTTATGATACTGTGCCTTTTGCCTATGAAGGATGCGATGGCCACCGGCAGTCTCTCCACAAGATGGAGGTTCTTGTGGTGTAATTTAACCCAATTGGAATTTGATGGTACTGAAACTATAAGAAAGATAGGCGACGATTATACAACTTTTGAATTACAGCGCGATAAGTTTGTAAATCAGGTGTCCAATGTCATCAGTAGGCACAGGCATCCAACCGTTCGTGTTTTTCAAATTTGTTTTGATTTGGATGCGAGTAATTATGAAGATATTGATTCCTGGCTTCGGTTTGCGCTAGACAAGAAAGTTGAGAACTGAACTTAATGAAGTACAAA
The DNA here is from genome assembly GCA_014162995.1 of Artemisia annua. Taxonomy (NCBI): domain Eukaryota; kingdom Viridiplantae; phylum Streptophyta; class Magnoliopsida; order Asterales; family Asteraceae; genus Artemisia; species Artemisia annua. The sequence goes on from LBNU01001412.1 coordinate 58,253, forward strand.
AACAGGGATCGCAATCCAGCCGGAAACTATGAGTTTCCATGCCCATCATCAGATGGAAATATGATACATCTTGCTGAATGGCCGTTATACGAGTTCTATGGTTGTGGAGATGCAATCTTTAAAAGAGGTCTCCTTGCTGAGTGTCAACATAACTGAACCAATCCTAGTGGGATTATTAAAAAGTTCTCCATGTCTTGAAACACTGTACTTCTATGACTCTTGTATGTTCGCTCATATTCATGTTGGTGGGCGGGATATTAACTTGAAACACTTTACACTAGTGGACTGTCATGAGATCGAATCTATAACTTTATATGATTTTGACCTCGTATCACTCACATATATTGGTTCAGAAATAGAATTAAGTCTCACTGATGTTCCAATGTTTAAAGAACTTGATATTGGCCAAGTGCGTGTGAGGATGGAAAATAATGTGTTCAAGCAGATCTTATCTTGTGCTTCGTACCTCCAGACTCTTTCCTTGGACTTATGTAGTCCGAAGGTCAGTAACTATTCTTTATAGTTTTTTTATAATCGCTAATAAAATATCATGAGAATGTTTTTGTGTTTCTTTCAGGAGAGTTTGAATGTTGATTCCATCCCCAAACTACCAAATCTCAAATTTTTAAGGCTAACAATTGGAGCTGATGGAGACGATAGTTTACTAGAGTTCACTTCAATAGCTAAGGCTTGTCCACGTTTGGAGACTTTTGTAATTGCGGTATGTGTGCAATGTCCAATATCCAACCACATTAAAAGTATGCTGATAGATTTACAACAAAGTTTACTCTTCTTTCATTCTACTTATTTAATTCTTTGTTGTTTGGTATAATATGTATTTACGACCAGAACATTTATATGTCCTAATTTGGAAAACTAGATGTCCTCTCTAATATGTTCTAGTCCATTTTTCCAATAAAAGATGATCAATAACTTTTGTGGATATTGTTCAATATGCCAATTTAGTCTAACAGTTATTCTTTTTATGTATATGTTCTTAGGTGGTAATGATGAATCTTGGTTCTTTGGGATCCAAGATACATCTACCACTCCAATGCAGAACCGAACACCATAGTTGCTAATGCAATTGTAGAGATGTGTTGGGCATGTTCTTATTTCAGAGTTCTAGTGTCCACTTACTCAAGCCACTCTTGTATATACTATGATAATGCTGAGTAGTTGGTTCCAATCTGTATGCTATGGAAATGATTAAAATAGCGACTTCGCGTATTTTTCAATAAAAAGTTGTAACAAGGCTGTAATGTTGTAGTTAGGCTGTAGTCTCTTTAATATTCTCTGGCATGTGTTTGTCTTAATTTCATAATATTTTGCTGCCCCATGGTCCCACCACGTGAAGATTATTTGTTTTTTCTGTGTAAATGTTCTCAGGTTCAAAGAAAATTTTCACCATGTTATCGGTCTTTTTGCAGCTACTTTGGTTTTCACCAATTATAAAGAGGAAGAAAGTCAAGCATGCTGCTCCTCACCGCCATGAACACCTGAAGCTTCTTGAAATTGGGGGGTATTTTGGTCGAATAAGTGACCTTGAGCTTGCTGTGTATGTGATGGATAATGCTGCACTCAGAAAAATCATCATAGATCCTGTCTGCGCGGCTTTTGGAGGAAATTTAATTGCTGAGGACTTTTTGAAGAGGGAGCAAGCTGCTAGGTGTTCCGCTGAGCGCGAACTCAGACCAATATTGCCTCGAGGTGTGGAGTTGGTCATCCTTTAATTCGCTTTTAAACGGTCCAGTAAGCTTTGTTTCTATACAAGTTACTGTTGCATGATGGCTTGGATTTCAGAATTTACTGCGTGTACAAAAATTTACTATGGTTGGAGCAAAGCTTATGCTACTTCTTGGTTGTTCTGTTTTCTTTTCCTCGCAAGGTTGTCTAGGTTTTTTTAATGCATATATGAAATGCATTAGGAGATTGCTAATGACTCGATGCTTATGATTGTTGAAGATTATCAAATAAGATCTTGTTTTTCTCTTACTTTTATTGATTTATCATATGTTGAAATAGCCTTATTCTGCTAACACAAAAGGTTTATCGTTTCTCATCCTCCATATACGCAACTCAAATCCGGCCTGTCATGACATTTCTGATTTTTATAGTGTCGGTCATATGGGTGGGTAGGAATGCTAAACTGTTTTAAGGAATTGTAGGGAATGATGGCGTTTTAGAAAATAATGAAGGTAACTGGGTAAGTTTTTTAGTTGTTTTAGGAAGCCATTTATGAAGTGAGCAAAAAAAAAAAAAAAAAAAAGAAAAAAAAAAGCATATGTATTCAGCGAATTAATAATGGTATGCAACTCCAAGGAAGCTGTGGCGTGTGTGGATAAAGCCGTAGAGTATAGTGCAGGTTAGGCTAAGCACTACGGTCACCAAATTCAACACCAAACCCACCACCTTTTAGGCGATATGGTCACCACCAAATCCACACCAAACAAAAAAATATAAAAATACCTCAACTTAGACAAACATACCCTACAATATAATACCCATACACACTCACAAACCACCAAAGAGGGATGAAAAAGCAACCACCGCACACGGTGGTGCACCCCTACTATGGGGTTTGCACGTGGTTATGCTTGTTGGTGGTAGTTCGTGCGTGACCATAATGTTTAGTCTTAGAGGGTATTTATGTCCAGGGATGGTGTATATATTTAACAGGTTACCTGAGTTTTTAATTCAAGTCAGAATGTTGGAACCTGGGGTTGTTTTGAGAGGATCACATGAGTATTTTTCACTACATTATTTACATTGAGTTTTCAAGTATCCATTAAGGAGAAACGCAAGGAAAATGAAGTGAAACAAAAAAGGTTTTGCTCTCGTGATTGAAAAAGAAGGATGATTTGGTTGATTTTGAAGTAAAATGTTTTTTGAGTTAAGTACTAATCTAGTACAAAATATTTTTTTTGGTCCCCACCATGGTCACTTTAAACTAAATCCCTTAAATGGTCATGCGCGACTACTCAACTCCGCAACCCCTCTCAAAACGCGACATATGTCCTTATGTTGGGGCCCACATCAACTTCCACATTTACTCAACCGCCGGCTACTCAACCTAAAGGCGATTTGACAAGGCAACTTTATTGGAAAAGTAACATACTGTTTTGATTTCTTTTGTTTTTTTGTTTGATTTGATACTTTATTATTATTATTATTATTATTATTATTATTATTATTATTATTATTAGTTATTATTATTATTATTATGTTTATATATTTGGATTCAAAAAAATACAATATCAGTAATCACACTATTAGTTTCTGAAAATTTTTTGATTCCGTTATGATTCCGGCACGTTTTTTTTTCCGATTGACACTATCAGTTAATGCTTAAATTTTCCGATTGATACTTAAGTTAATGCTTAATTTTTTTCCGTTTTTGTTTTCCGCTTGGTACTTATAAGTTTGGTACTTAAATGTTATCAATTAATACTTGTTAGTTTTAAATATTAATTTTGATAATTAATAAGTGCTAGGATACTCGACCATAAGCCGCTACTCGACCCACATCTACTCGACAAAAGGTGGTAGGTAGTAATTTTAGTGAATCGAGGTAACTTTTTAGAGAATATTGATAAAAGATTTTATGTACAACTTTCTTTTCCCATGTATAGCTTTTTACTTTTCCAATGTACTTTTGCACGTGGATAAATGTAAGTCGAGTAGCCGACGGTTGAGTAGCACAAAGGTTGAGTAAGTTTGGTAGTTATGTGGGCCCAATTAAAAGTAACTAATTGTACTTGGATAAGGACACGTGTCCCATTTTGAGAGGGGTTGCGGAGTTGAGTAGTCGCGCATGACCATTTAGGGGATTTAGTTTAAAAGTGACCATGGTGGGGACCAAAAAAAATATTTTGTACTAGATTAGTACTTAACTCTAATTTTATACCCATTCTTCTCAAGGTATGTGCATAGCTTTTGTTAGACTTGATTCTTAGTATCAATTTTCAGTACTATGGTCACCAGTACGTTAGTGAGTGCTTACGGTGTGTTCTCGAGTTAATCATGTAGAGAAAATGAAAAGAAAGGAAAGAATAGAAAAGAAGAGAAAGAAAATGGAAAGAAACTTGAAATTTATTAGGGCAAATGACTTGAAAATACATCTAAGTTGGCACTTTTTGTTTTTCTGTGTAGGCAACCTTTTTTTTCTTATTATAGCACAAACCTTTCCAAATCCGTCTCTTGTGTGTNGCACAAAGGTTGAGTAAGTTTGGTAGTTATGTGGGCCCAATTAAAAGTAACTAATTGTACTTGGATTAGGACACGTGTCCCATTTTGAGAGGGGTTGCGGAGTTGAGTAGTCGCGCATGACCATTTAGGGGATTTAGTTTAAAAGTGACCATGGTGGGGACCAAAAAAAATATTTTGTACTAGATTAGTACTTAACTCTATTTTTTTTTTTCAAAAATTGGGCTGAAAAGTTTTACTTTCTATTTCTTTACTTTTCCTTACTAAATAAACTCAAGAACTGAGCATTAAGCCTCAAGGGAGATGGTATGAGTAGATGAGATCCTCTAGTTTATTGTGATTCAAATCTCGTCATTCTAGCCAATTTTTATTTTATTTCTGTAATCAATTCTAAGAGCACTAGGTACCTTGCCGTGAGTTATTCAATAACTCAGCGCCACATCAGCTTTAACCTTTTCACAATAACTCACCAAAAAACACCCCTTACCTTAACTTACCTATAACTCACAATAACTCAACTTTTATTCAAATATTTTCAAATTCAACCCCTAAACTAAAACAAATGCTACATTTATTAAAAAATATAACATTCATTCATTCTTAAAACACATATATTTTACAATACGGACTTAAAAAAAATTACAACGAAATAGAAAGAAAAGAAAAATAACATTACGAATTAAAAAAAAAATAAAAAAAAAAATAAAATAAAAAAAAAAATAACACCAGGCTACTACATAATGGAATAAAATACATACGAAACATTAGAAACTTATTCATTATCTTCGGAATATTCTTCTTCTTCTTCTTCTTGACGTTGGAGACGTTTTTGCCAAACATGGTCCATAAGATCTTGTTGGAGTTGAGTATGCGTACCTCGGTCGCGTAATTCTTTATTAACTCGACGTTGGGTTTCACATCTGTCGACCCATCTTTCTCGTCTAAAACGTGGTGACGGATCAAGCCACACTTCGCTATACTCACGTAGTTTAAATTTTTGATCTTTTAAAAGCATGTTATGCAAAATAATGCAAGTATACATGATTCGTTGTAGCTTGACAATTTCCATTTGACGTGCCGGTTGTTGTATAATACCCCAACGTCCTTGAAGCACANAATGGAATAAAATACATACGAAACATTAGAAACTTATTCATTATCTTCGGAATATTCTTCTTCTTCTTCTTCTTGACGTTGGAGACGTTTTTGCCAAACATGGTCCATAAGATCTTGTTGGAGTTGAGTATGCGTACCTCGGTCGCGTAATTCTTTATTAACTCGACGTTGGGTTTCACATCTGTCGACCCATCTTTCTCGTCTAAAACGTGGTGACGGATCAAGCCACACTTCGCTATACTCACGTAGTTTAAATTTTTGATCTTTTAAAAGCATGTTATGCAAAATAATGCAAGTATACATGATTCGTTGTAGCTTGACAATTTCCATTTGACGTGCCGGTTGTTGTATAATACCCCAACGTCCTTGAAGCACACCAAAAGCACGTTCGATGTCCTTTCGTGCACTTTCTTGCTTCCTTTTAAAGTAACCATGTTTTTCGTCAGTTGTTGCCATGTAGGATTTAACGAAACATGCCCATTGTGGGTAAATTCCGTCAGCTAAGTAATATCCCCTTTCATACTTTCGACCATTTACCATATAAGGTGTCAGACCTCGCCAAGGCAGAAACGCGAGTGTGTAACTTCATGGATATCATTACAACACATGGTGTCTAAATAGAGAAATACTACATGCACATAAAAGAGCAAAGTACAAACACAAAGTGTTGTAACAATACCCCAAAAGAAAATATCCAAATCAAACCTCCAAATGTATCTTCAACAAAGTCAAACATATTCATAATCCAAACATATAGATAATTCATCACGATGCAACTAAAATCTCTTCTAGTCGCTTCCATCTATCTTATCCTTAGAATGCTCACCTGAAAATGATGCTTAAAACGTCAACATAATGTTGGTGAGATTCATAGGTTTAAGACACGCATTCACACTCAAGGTAACCAGTTCACTGTGATTATAAAACATAGCTGGACAAATAATATAGGTTATCATACAAGCCACATGCATTCATAACCATTCCATCACACAACAATCAGATCGGAACGTGACCCCCGCTCCAAATCATATCATCAATTAGGTCGCATGCGCGAGCAACAGGATAAGCATCCTCCCAATTGGATCCTAGTATAACCACACAACATAATAGCGAGTAGGAGTATTACTCTCCAATTGGATACTCCCACCCAATTGGACCACACAACATTATCATATAACATTCAACACATAGCATTCATACGATAACATTATAAGTCTGAGCCTTTTAAAATTACACACATAATCACAGTCCAGAATTCCTGTATCATTTCTTGCTATTTGATGTGCCAATTGACAAAGATGTGTCGTTGGTTGTCGGGAGAGGGTTTAGGTATACTCTTGGAATGATTATGGATACAAGGCATAGTAGGATAAGTGTGTTTGGAGGGAGCTAGAAGATAGTGCCAATGAGAATGAAGTAGGAGGAAAGTGAAAGTGATGACGATGATGATGATGATGATGATGATGATGATGATGATGATGATGATGAGGATGAGTATTCTCTAAAAAGGGATAAGAATGGGAAGCCATCCTATGGACCGTAACATCCTAGTTATCTAGATAGTGTAAATGCTCTGGATCGTGCTTTGGGTGAGTAAGATTACCTCAATCCTTTTCGTGATGTGTGCGTTTGGAAAAAGCTAGTTGGATTTCTTGGTGCACTGCCCGTATCTCCAACAAACACCGACTGGACACCAAACTACTCGAGAGGAAATTCAAAAGGAAAAGGTGATAGGAAGTGATGAGACGAAAAGTGTTACCGTTTTAAGGGGTCATTTAAGCCTTAATTCGAGTAAATGTGATCAAATAATGCCCTAAATCGTTCCTTTTGTCATTTTAGGTACTTTTGAGAAGAATTCTGGAAAACATGCATATTTGGACGTTTTTGGAGCATAAAAGTGAAGAAAACGACAAAGTCTCAAAAGAAGCTGAATTTCTACCTGACGGCGTCAGAGTCACAATGTGACGTCGTCAGCCAACATTGACAAAGGAGTGAAACTACTTTACACTTGACGGGCCAGAAAGATTTTTGAACATTTACACCTGACGCCGTCAGGTGTTAAATGGAGTAGGCCGTCAGGTTATAAATTAAAGAGTGACGGCCCAGAAGGATATAGAGGGTGACGGCGTCAGAAGTAGATCTAGGCCATCCGAGAACCCTAGTGGCGGCGAGCTGACGGCGTCAGACTCTATAACCTGACGCCGTCAGAGTGTATTTTCTATATATACTTTCTTATTTTTCCTTCATTAGTGTGGAACTTTTAAGGGATAAACCCTAGATGATTTTAGCAGCCTTTTTCAAGGTTTTTCACCTTGAGATCTTCCATGTTACATTGAAGATAAGTAATCAATTAATCATTCAATATGTCTATGTGTTGTTTGATTCTATCTTGTTCTTGTCTTTTGTTTAACATGCTAGGCTAGATTTTCTTTGTGTTTGCTTAGATCTAATGAAACCTAACTATTAATTATTGGTTGATTGGTGTGTTGTTATTTGTTTTTGGATGATTGTTCCATCGATGTTAGGCTTAAGAAAACTGGCCAACCTCCTTTATGGTAACGTGCTTGAATGTCTTAAGACACCCTTCATCCACACAAGTAACACACATATCAATTAACCGGTAAAAGATAGTTAGGGAGTAATGAAATCTAAGTAAACACAATTTTCTCCATATTGTTTTCACAACCACAATAGTTTAGATATTTATTTATTTTAATTTGCATAAGTAGTAAACTTGGGTTAGTTGATTAACAACTAATTTCGCCCTTCTTCCAAAACCGAGATTTTAATTGCTTTCATAAAAATATAAAAATACAAAAAGAATCTTCTTTCCACCCTTAGACCTATTAGATTAGCTATTCTATCCTAATGAACACTATTCCCTGTGAGAGAACGATCAATCCCCCGTACTTGCCACTATCCTATACTACATCGTTCAGGTACACTGCCTGGTGGGGTTGTAAGCCTCTTGAGATCCCTCGAGAGGTAAAACCTGTTGTAAGGTTGCAAAACCACGCATCAACGATCAATCCCCCTACTTGCCACTACACTATACTACACCGATCAGGTACACTGCCTGGTGGGATTGCAAGCTTCTCGAGATCCCTCGAGAGGTAAAACCTGTTGGCGTGGTCGCAATCCCACGCACATCAAGTTTTTTGGCACCACTGCCGGGGAATAGTTATTGTTTAGGTAGAATTTTTTTATTTTATTTGGTCTACTCGCTAGAATCCTTTCTAGTGAGATTTTTATTTTATTTTTCTAGGATTTCTTTAGTCTATCTTTTTCTTTGTGTTTTTGTTCGTAACCATCACCATCCGCCATCATGGAAGGTGGTAACATCCTTGGTCCCAATAACCCACCTCAACCAAACTACCCACCACAACCAAACCAACCTCCTAGAGCCCGTACCTTAGGAGAGTATTCATGACCTAGCCACCTTGGCTATCGCAACACCATTGAGCTCACCCAAGGAGCCAATGTCACTCCCTTGCGATCCGACACCATCCGGTTGGTGCAAAGCGGATGCGCATTCCATGGACTTCGTTCCGAAGATCCAAATCAACATCTAAAGGATTTCCTCAAAATCGTTGATTCCATAGACCTTGATGTTGCCACTCGAGAGACGACCCGATTGCGTCTCTTCCAATTCTCTCTGCGGGACCAAGCTAGTCAATGGCTTGAGCGACTTCCCGCAGGATCCATCNAGCCTCTTGAGATCCCTCGAGAGGTAAAACCTGTTGTAAGGTCACAAAACCACGCTTCACTTAACTTCGCGTGGGGTCCAAGATTAATATATTCTGGAATATTCGTACACCGTCTTCAGATGTGGCGTATCTTGTTCTTTTATGGGGCGCATGTCCTTCAGTGTCTTGGATTGTATCTGGTGAAGTCTTGATAGTGATACGCCGTATGTCAGAAGTATAATGTGGCGTATCTGGAGTAGAACAAGCTTGATCTTCTTTGTTAACCAAAGATTCATATGCGACGCGTGATAGAATTACATGCGGCGCATTCTTCAAAGTCAGGCAATGGTCTTCGAATTCATCTAAGTATGATATTGCGGCGTATCTATTGAGAGAGATACGGCACATCTTCTGGATTTCAGTATACTTTTGACATCTTGCTAGTTTTGCTCCATAATTCGTGCAAAATCGCCAAGTTTCACCAATTGCTTGTTTTTACCTGAGAATTACTAAAGTAAACAATTAAGTATCGATTCTCATAGATAATATAATAAAACAAGTCAAATAAATAGGATAAATGATGACAATAATATGTACTTATTTGATGTCATCAATCACACAAGGTTCAAGTTCAAGTTATAGAAGACCAAGTCATCAAGAAGCACATTTGAGAATGACCACCCCTGAGGGGGAGATTGTTAGCTTTATAAAAGTGTTGGTCATTATATGTTAAAGAACCATGTATATTGACATAGAATATGTAATAGAGAGTAATGGACTTAGGACTAGTTTACATATCAATCCATTACACAAGTGCATTTGATACAGCCCATGTAGCCCATACGTCCCAAGTCTTTAGGAAACTATCTATATCTTGTGTAAACCTTCTGATTTGTTAGGTGTGAGTCTGTTTTTCAATACACATAGTTACTTATTTGCTCTCACCACTCTCTCTCTAGTTTTTATCCCTAAACGCCTGTAACACCCGTATCCTGGGTACAAATAGGCCCCACCCTAGACGGAATAGACCAAGGTTTAATGTGATTGGTTAGTCAACAAATTTACATGGAAGTCAAACCCGATTGTCAACTTTATGGTCAAAGAATGTGTTAAAAGGTTATGGAAAATATTATGTGGCATAAATAGAAAGGGAATGGACTTCAAGGACCTAAGTTGCCAATGTGCTAAATAAGTTGTAAAGTTTATTGTGGTAAAAGTAGAAGGAATGAGACTTAAGGGACTAATTATGCCATTAGGCCTAAGATGCAACCTAACAAATATATCTAGGAGATTCAAGTCAATTCCATCTCATTCTACGGGTGCTTGAGGTCCGGTTTTAGAAGGGAGAAAAGGGAGGGAACTTGGTGCTATGATGAAGATCTTGATGAAGAAGTAGGGATGTTTTCCAAGTCCTTACTTATAACTAGTGCTTCTTTGAGGTAAGTAATCTTGTATATTGATTCTAATAAGGTTATAAGCTTGGGGAAAGTGGGATTTAATCATATGATCAAAGTAAGTTCATATGATGATGTAGGAAGGAAGTTGAGTATGTTTATGGGTTATATAAACCGTTGTTTATGATGTTGATTAATGTATCAATAGGTTTGATGATGATGGATGATAATAATGATGATAATGGAAGATGATGATAGTGAAAATGATGAATGTTAGTTTAGCTTGGAATCAAGGTAAGTAAACCAGCTATAAGATGATGTTATGATGATTTCTATGCATTATGTGTTTATGTGTTTTTATATGTTAAGTTTAATGAATGGTTTGTATGATGATGTTATGTGAAAGTAAGTGTAAGGCTAGTCGATGTGTTAGACAAAGTTGGATTAGAAAAGGGATGTTGACGCTTAAGTGTTAAGGTATGTGTTAAGGTTTTAAGGTTATAAAGGATTAAAGGTTATGATGCGTAATGTGTGAATGAATTGTAATGTTATGCTATATCCGCTTTACATAATAAGCATTCGTGCTTACGGTTTAAGTTTCCAATGTTTTGTAGGTTTATGTGTGATGGAAATGGTAAGCTTGAGCTAAGGATTAAGGTTTGCTAATGTGGAAGATAGAAAGTTTGATATGTGTAGGAGCTAGGTAGAATACCGAGCTCATTCAAGATGGTACCCCCGTGTGTCATTTAACGGTTTGTAATGGGTAAACGAGTGTCAAAATGTTTGTCAAAGTTGGTATAATGAATTGGTGGTCATTTGGTATGCTTAAGTATGTTTTAAGTGTTTATGGTAAAAGTAAAAGGGGTGTTTTGTATAAGTGTGAATATACACATTTTGGGTTGTAAATGGGTCAAGTATTTATGGAAACGTTATATTATGTTGTGTTATGGTTTTGAGTAAGTTTGGAATGGTATTTATGAGTTTAAGGTCGTTTGTTGTGAAATGGGTTAAAATGGGTATAATATACGTCTATTTGTAAAGTACTATTCCGAAGTGTCAATTGGGTGATGTTATTGAATAATGTTATTTATAATGTATTAACGAAATCTGGAAAGTTTCGTTAATTGTCGAGTATCGGAAGTATGGTTTTCGAAAAAATGCGTAAAGTATTGTAAAGGAAAAGTTTCTGCAGGTACCATATGACCATTTGAAATATTTCATATGACCGTATGGTTGACCATACGACCATATGAGATATTTCATATTGTCGTATGCGTGAGTCAGTGGGTGATATGTTTCTGAGGTGACCATACGGCCATATGAAATATTTCATACGGCCATATGGTCGGTTTTTCAGATTTTGTCAATTTTCGGAATTTCATATCTTTTAAACCGTAAGTCGTCACGGGTCGTGCCACCCGTCGTTTTGAAGGTAATTGAGTCTAGTATTATTTAAAAATACTTTCAAGGGTCAAATGGTGGTAGATTTTTATCATTTTGCAAAAGAATAACAGAATGTCCGTTAAAGTTGGGTCGTTTTCGCGTAAAAGTTTAAATTTTTTGTCAAAGCAGGCACGGGTGTAACAACGCCTATGTGATTCATATGTGTGATTGATTCAACTGTGTTAGAGGCCTAACATTCCTCTTTATGAGTTCAAGTAAGGATATTTGGATATTTTTTAATAATATACGTTCAATAATGACTCACGTTCTTTCCTTTTATAAGTTTAACCCATGCGTACATGGGAGTAAAAATTAAATACGGTTAAAATTATTAATAACGATAATATAAATATCAAAATGTAAACATTGGTTACTGTGATATTACAATTAATACACGAGATTGTACTTATAGCAGCTACTCATTTAATTCATATGTAAAGTTTAAATAAAAAAATTCGGAAACAATTTTTTTAACTTTATCTTTAACTTCATTAAGGGTGATTATGTGCTATTAAACACACATATTGTGTACAACATGATATCAATAGTTTAACTTAAACAACAACACTAACCTTAATATCATGCTAGTTAAACAAAGTCAAATCCTTCATTCAACAAAAAACTATACAAAATATTAATCGATATTAATATATAATAAAAAAGTTTATGTAAAACCCGTGCATAATTTTTAGTTGTTCTTGTATATCATAATTACAAAACATTAAACACGCCCAAATTCTTATAAGTCCGTATATTGAACCAAAATTTAAAATAAACGTGATTTATGTGTAAACCTCGTGCGCGAACGAGTATTAAAATTAAATTAAATTTGGTTTATGTTTTGCAAAACCGTATCTAAATACGAAAAAAAATGAAATTCTCTCTCAAAAACCGGTGACCAAAACCTTTTTGAACCCTATATTCGATTTCTGATCTTAATATTTTGTTTCTTATTTCGTTTTGTTATAAGGAGTGATCTTAACATTCATGTTTATCATTCCTTTATCATAGAACGATTTATTTGCCAAAGATTTGCTGATTGCTTTGTTTTTAGGGGTTATCTTTTGTCGGCTATTCCTCGCAATACCAGAACCCTAATCGACTTGTTTCCTTTGACTCTCGCGTGTGATCTGCTATTGAAGAGATAAAACATTCTTGTTTTATCCTATTTTTGTGTTAGGTTATTCGTTCGTTTCTTGTTACAGGCTTGTTATTAGGATTTCATTTATCGATAGTGCCTTTGAGTTCCAAGCCCTAATCATTTTTAGGGTTCTGCCATTTGAACAAGGGTTTTTTTTCGGGGTTTGTTCTGTTTATGCTTCATTTGCTTGATTAGTTCTGTTGGGTCAGTGATGATTGATGATACGGGAGATGAGAATACAATTCTATTGTTGAGTTCGTTAGCTAAATAGATAAAGAAGATGGTAAGATGCTACAATCGAATAGGCAAACTCTAAAGCTTCGTTGAAGGGTAAGCTTTGGTGAACCTGTGACTGTGAGCCGGTTGTCCGATCACAACAGGAAGTTGGTTCGAGTAATGGGAATACTAAGCTGGTTTTGTATATCAATGTGTTGAATTATGACTCGGCTAAACCTAAAGTACATGTTTGTTCACTAGTTGTTGAAATTAATTGTGAAGGTGCTGATGTTGCCATCCTATGTGAAATGGTTGAGAAAGTTAGCAATAATTTCAGAACACGTTATATGGGTATTTTTATTGGTAAGAGCATTCCAATGGTCGAATACTATGTGCGTAATGTGTGGTCTAAATATCGTATAACTAAGGTTACGAGGAATGCAAAGGGTTTCTTCTATTTTTAGTTTGAAATGAAGAAAGGTTTGGAAGATGTGTTGGAAATGGACAGTTAAAGAATGGACGCTAAACACGAATTTGCTTAAGGAAGACCTTACTAGATTACTTATATGGATTAAACTACATGACATTCCCATGGTAGCCTTTTCGGCTGATGGGTCAAATCTTATTGCTACAAAACTTGGTATTCCTAACATGCTTAACTCGTTTACTAGTACTATGTGTGAAGAATCATGGGGTCAAAGTAGCTTGCTCGTGTGTTAATTGAGATCAATTCTGAAAATGAATTGAAAGATAATTTTATTGTTGCTATTCCTTTGCTTGATAGATCGGGGTTCTCTAAAGAGACCATTCGTGTAGAGTATGAATGGAAACCGCTACAAGGTCATTCATGCAAGATTTTTGGTCATGCCATTGATCAATGCCCTACAAACATTGTTCCGACGGATTCTACTGTTGAAGAGCGTAATGACGATTTCAATTTGTTATTAACAAACATACAAGTGGCTCTAAGAATGGCAAGGTAAAAGGTGATCTAAAGGCGGGAAGAAACGAGGAATTAAATCTAAGTTTAAGCTTGTACAAAAGGGTGATAATAATAATACTAAAAAGAAGGCTAGTACTTCCATTGGTAGTAATAAAAATGGGTCTACGTCATCTAAGCTAAAGACGAGGCATACGAGTAATATGGCTGGAAACATGAATGATAACGTTGGGAAGAATGTTGCATCGACCTCAAGAGTTAGTTTCTTCTCCAAAAATTCTTACGACTTTTTTTCAAAGAGGACAGAGGGGCTGGAATTGGTAATGATGAAGAAGAGATGGAACACGTCTATGATGAAATATCAACTTTCTTAAGAGGGTCTAATGTTAGGTAGTATGTTGTTTAAGTTGTAAGCGTATATGGCATGTAATAAATATTGTTTTTAATTTTTATCAAGCGTTTGCTTGAGGTTAATGTGGTACTTCAGCCACATTTCATTTGTACTTGATTTTTTATTTTAATATATTTTACCGAGGTAACTCTTTACTCAAAAAAAAAAAAAAAAAAANTGAAAAGGAGCATGTGGTTCATTTGGGTTGGATTTTTGATGTTTACGGTTTAATGTAAAAGCCCAAGAGTAAGCCCAGGCATAGGCCCAAAAATCTATAAAGCTGTAAGATGGTGCGTTTTGGGAGTTACACATAAGCAAATTAATTTTATCAAAATATCCCCCACCATCAACCTCCATTTTCAGTGTATATTTTTTTATTCTTTAAATTTGTATTTAAAGAATTATCCCTTTTGAAAATAGAGGATAAGCAGTTATAACAAAGCATTTTTGGATGCCTTAATCTTATTAATGCCACATAAGCATTTTAATAAGCACCCCTTTTATTATAGTTCATCTTCTTCATTGGTAACTGCAGGTGAATACATTCATCTTGATGGGTCCACTAACATTAGCCATTCAGTCAAAGAACTCATCAGGTAACTCTTTTTTTTACCTGGGTTTCGAACATTGCGAGCCGACTAATCCTAGTGCGACTACCCTCTTGGCTAGCCATTTTTTTAGCTATTTTTTTTTTTATTTAATTTTAGTTATTTTGTGATGTAAATTTCTAAGTCAAATATAGTAATTGAAAATCAAAGTCAAATACATTGCACACATAATGCATGTTTGAATTGGCATAAGTTAGCAGCCAGTCAGTCAAGGTCAATTTACAAATTAAATACAGAATAAAATTATATTTATTCATAATCTCATAGCATTATCTTTTAGGGAGTAGTTCATATCTTGCATGTATGAAATAATAAGTAAATATGAAAGAAAATTTTTGTAAGTTTTGATTTAAATGTCATTTATTTGTTTGTTTAATCTGTTGTACCAACATATTTCTGTTTTTGCTAAGTAACCTTAAAAAGCAACTTTAGCTTTAAAAGTTTGCTAGTTAAGAATACCAATGTCCGGGAGAGAACTCTGTCGCATTTATTTGAGAGAAAGGAGATAATTCTTTTTTCCTGCTTAATGAAACCATTTTAATTACGTTTTTTTATTGGTTAGTGCCATTTATATTATGGTTCTTGTTTGAGCAGGTGTGTGGTTTTGCAGATGTATCAAGTGGAAAAGCACACACGTTGCAGCTGATACCAAAAAAGTCTTTTGCATCAGTCAGCATTGGGGAAGAAAAGCCATTTGATTTCTTACGAACCGTATTTGGTACTTCTTAGATATCTTTTTATTCAAACATATATCTCATTAGTAAGACCATACATAGTAGCTTAACTATGACTTTGTGTTATTGCTCCAGGGAATATAAAGAGAGTTAATGTTCAAATGAATATGATTTTATGAAATATTTTGGTAATTAGAAATTTGGTGATTTTGCAGAGGGTTTCATAGCCGGGGGTACAGCTGGAGTTGTTGTAGAAACTGCTTTATATCCGATTGATACGATAAAGACAAGACTGCAGGTAGGTTTGATGTCCTGATCATGCTGTTATGATTTGATAGTTATTTGTGTTATGATAAAAATCATATTTGTGCTAGCTATTTCGGATTATTTAGTATTACTTGGGGATATAATAGTTTCTACTTAGTATCACTCACTAAAAGAGGATTGTGAAAATTACATGGTATTATATCCAGAACATGACATTTTAATTTTATCAACATTATCACTTTAGGCAGCTCGTGGTGGTGGAAAGATTGTACTCCAGGGGTTATATTCAGGATTGGCTGGAAATCTTGTTGGTGTTTTACCGTAAGGATATTTTATTTTGTTGTCGGCCCTATTATTATTGTAAGATATGCGTTTGACCTAAGATCGTACTTTTAGTCTAATTTAATAACTGATTTGAATGTTGTACATCGTTTGCAGGGCTTCTGCTTTATTTGTCGGTGTTTATGAACCTGCAAAAAAGAAACTGTTAAAGATGCTTCCTGAAAATCTTAGTGCTGTTGCACATCTAGTAAGTCTTATTCTTCATCCATGAGATGTAATAAATTGGCGGTAATAATTCATATAATTACACAAAGATGTATCCTGGATGAAAATAAATAAGTGCTTATAACTTTGTAAAATGTTAAATGTAGACTGCTGGTGCCATTGGAGGAGTTGCTGCATCTCTTGTACGCGTTCCAACAGAGGTACACATATTTTCTTTACAGGTGGCTTAATGGGCGGGTCCCTTGGGTTGGGTAGCGGGTCAAAATGGTTTGCATGTGCTGCTCTAAATGGTTGGGTCGGACTGGACCTGACCAGCCTACGCTTCTTTGTGGATTCTTTAAAACTTAATATTTAGTTAATGTATTAAATGTTAAATAAAACAATTTAAGTGACTTTTGATACTCAAATTCATTTTTACCTAATCTTATTCATCCCACCTGTTGCCAGTAAATACAAAACCCAAACAATGGACTGTCTTCACACAAATGGATTGAATTTCCCAACAAAACTCAATGGGATACTCAATGACCCGACCATAGTTTTTATGAACATTTCCATGTTTTGTGTACTGCTAGGCTATGGTCACCTTGTTCACTTTTCATTTTTTTATTAACACATTAGGTCGTAAAGCAAAGAATGCAGACTCGTCAATTTGCTTCGGCTCCTGATGCAGTTAGGCTTATCGTCGCAAAGGAGGGTTTTAAAGGTCTATATGCGGTATGGTATTTTCTTAGAAGTTTACGGGCATACACATAATCTGTTCCTGTAAGGCTGTAACTAAAGTGTTATTGCTTCTTCCCTAAACTGTAGCATTATTACACTCCCTTTTCACGTGCCAAACATATCTAAAGTACCAAAAATAAAGAAAAAAAAATTGTTGTAATGATGAACCCGGGGCAAATACTTGGCTTTAATTTTAAGTATTTCTTTAAAAAGGAAAGCTTGCATTGTAAGTGTATATATTTTTGTTTCAGCGAGTAAAATGGTATTATGATATAGTTCATGAATTCTAACCTTCATCTGCGAATACATATAGGGATATGGATCTTTTCTCCTACGGGATTTGCCTTTTGATGCTATTCAGTTCTGTATATATGAGCAACTTCGGATTGGCTACAAGCTAGCTGTAAGTGTTATTTATTTATTTATATGCTTAATTATTAAATGAATAATTACTGATTTTTCTATTGCATCATGATACTCCGAACATGATTTTGCTCTAATTTTGACTGGCTTTTCAAACTTCTTCCAGGCACGTAGAGACCTAAATGATCCCGAAAATGCAGCAATTGGTGCCTTCGCTGGTAACTATTCTTGTGAAAAATCCATTTCATTGTCTGTTTCCAAAATAATGTTTTCTGTGTTGCTGCAGGTGCACTTACCGGAGCTATAACCACTCCACTTGATGTTATAAAAACTAGGTTGATGATTCAAGGGTCGTCAGCAAACCAGTACAAAGGGATATTTGATTGTGTTAAAACAATCTTGAGAGAAGAAGGACCTCCTGCCCTTTTAAAAGTATGTTGTCTTCATTATAACGTTGGGAAATTGGTCACCGGCTGCAGTTGACCTCTCATTTTAAAAAAAAAATATTTACTAAATAGTAAAAGCTTAGTAGATAAATACATTTCTATCAAAAGCTATTACTAGTTTTCTATTGTCAGTCACAAAATTGTATGGTTTTTAGATCAAGGCCAAACGTTTTATTTAAATTTTCATCAATGAACAATATTTAAGACATTTGTTTGAGAAAATGCTATTTCCTTCATCTTGTAGGGTATCGGGCCACGAGTTTTATGGATAGGGATTGGAGGTTCCATATTTTTTGGTGTTTTGGAGAAAACAAAGAAAATACTTGCAGAACGGCAGCTGCCATCACCCAATCATCAAAGCTCCGAGCCTCCTAAAGAAGATTAAGGCATACGACTATAATATCAACCCATTGATGCTTCTTGTTCATCCTTAAGTTTTTGTATGCGACTATGGGCCAGTGACGTACACTTATCATTACCTCCATATCAATCTGTGTTTCACAACAAAGAAAAAGAATGCAATTTCTGTTATTGTAGCAGTTCTGTAATGCTCACTGTTTACTAGTGTTTGTACGAGAAAATAAATTAGTTAAGAGTTGTGCAATAAATAATATTACTGTTTAATGTACCTATACATACAACAAAAATAAAGATTGCTACTGTATCACTTTTTTTGGCCAGATTAACATGCAATACAAAAACGAATTTTTATCTGACACACCTTTAACATCAAAGAATGCTATTTTTAACATTTTTATTGATGTAGAAGGTAACGTAGCAAAGGGCACTACAACATCTTTTCAAGTATACAGACTGAATATTGTACATCTGAAAGCTAAACACTAAATTTACATTTGTTACAAAAAGAATTACACCAACCAAACACCAATAGACACAACCTCTCAACCAAACACGCACACAAAAACCAATCATCACAAAGATTTTGTTCTATCACCTATAGCTCTGTTTCCCGTGAGCGAATGCCGCCCTCTACACTTGAGAAAAAGGTCCAAAAAGGAAACCAGTGATGTATCAAAACTTTTTTCAAATATAATCAACTAACCTTTTTTCCGTATTAGTTTTTCCATCTTATCGACTAAGGTTACACAATCTTTACATTAAAGGAAGGTAGGCTCCACCATGTCCTTTCCTCAACAAAAGGGGCCCACCATTGTCAGGGACTCGATCCAATGCTTTCGCGCAGCCATCAATTATATCAGCGAATCCCGTGGCAACTGTTGCCAACTGTAATCTCAGCCGTAGATCCCTAGTCCTTTTTAATAGACATCTAAACGATCTCTCTAAATACTTTGCCCACTCAGCAGGTAATCCTCCACCAGTCAGCCAAACAGAAAACTGAGACTGGTCCCCACGGGCCGCCACCTCATTTCTATAGAAGCGTGCAATTTCAGCAAGCATGGTGGGCTGGAGAGGGAGCACAGCCACAAACTCTGCTACAAATTGCTCGGTAAGCTCGGGCTTTAACATCTGATTCCAGAGTACCAAGGCCCACTCACCAGGTTGGTTAAGCCCATACGCTTCAGCAACAGTTAGGGCTTCTTGAAAACGGGATTGATCCACGAGAGCCCGTCGGGCATTGGTGTCGGATAAATTGAGCCATTGAAAATCAGGCATTCGAATTTGAAGTGATACCAGAGATGCACGAGCACAAGCGGAACGGGTTTTGTTGCCGGCATCAATTGAGGAGTGTACTTCAGCAGCTTCAATAAAGTATCTCATGGATTCTAAAAGGTCTTCAGTGTGATCCTTGTTGTACCGAAGGAACCACATGTGGTATGATTGTTCAGCACGTGATTCCAGTAGGGCAGCTGTTTCATGCTTCATATCGAAGTGATTATACACCTGTAAATGGAAGTCATTGACATAGATTTTTAAGGGCATTCTAGTTTTATAAGCTAAAAATGTATTAAGATGCATTGAGGTACAAGTATAGTTGATGTGCAACCAGTTATCTATACTTCTACACTACTATATAAAGCATTTAAGTTGTGGGCTCCACTAAAAATTAAGATAAGGAGCTCCAATTAGGGAGTGACATGTGTCACTTCTCAACTACAAAATCACCTTTATTTTCAAATTGAAATATCTATTTATTTTTTTTTATTTTTTTTTATTTTTTATTTTATTTTATTTTTTTTTTTAATGATCTAATTTCACCATATTTTCTAAAATTTTGTGCTCTTTAATTCAACATCCATTTTGATATATTTTTATAAGTTTTTAGTTTTTGCATTTTTAATTGGTTATTTTGATTCAAATTTTTACAAATTTAACCTTTATTTGAATCAGTACAAACTTGATTCGTCAAAATTATAACTTTTGGGGGAGTGTTTGACGGGTAAAAAGTTGTGAGGGTCTTTATGCGAGAATAATAATGTCACGGGAAAGTTACGAGAAACCCAAACAAACACATACAACGAACACATATATTTTCAGAGTGTTGTGTAACGAATTCACCAAGCGGGTACGGAATTGAGGGAGAGTTGGATTAGCAATTCATTCATTATATTTATAACTATATTTTTTTTGCCGCCGCTGTGCGCGGGTATCCAACTAGTTTTTTAAAATGGGTCGACATGGGCTGGGTCACGTTAGGTTATCCCACAAACACTTCTATGTTCAGTTTTTCTCAATAGTTAATGTGTTGAATATGATTAACAAGACCATTGTACTAATAATAAGGCAATTTGGGAGGTTAAATACCTTGTCCACTACCTTTGTTTATTGGCCTATAAGTTACCTGGTCTAGTTATATATATGCAACTCAAGTCTTCTTTCTTAAGACATAAAGGCATTAAGGTATGGTTCAGTCCACCACAATGTTATGTCAAAAACATAGATTTCTCACCCCAGTACATGAACGATACACTAGTGGAACAAAATTGTTTAGACCTTTTTCATGGGTCTTACCGGGGTAGCCTGTGGAGGCCAGGGTTTGTACGCATTAATAAAAAAATATATTCAGAAACTTTCCAGTTTTGATACATTTAACTTTTAGTTGAATTTATTGATTCCACCCATTTCGAGAAAAAAACATATCACAAATTGACCCAATCATAAGCAACTGACCTGAAAATGCCATCCCCTATTCACCCTGAGAGTTGGCAACATCAACATATATACTTATGAATGGGGTGATTCGGGTTATGTTTTCTCTCTCACAGGTCAAAACCAGTAGAATATAAAAAATATGTATATACTCTGTATATTACATAAAACTTCCTAATCATATTCAATTAAAATATTAAAATATAATTTTGTCAATCAGGTTTTAACAAAATATATAAATTAAGTATTTAACTTTTAGGATAGATAACATACCATAGCAAATGCATCGAGATCATTTGGGTTGAATTGCTTGAGTGATGTGAGAACAGCCATACGGAATCCTCTAACAGCCTGAGCGGTGCCGGTATGAGTGTCGGCAGCAGCTGAGTACTTCTGAAGAAGAAGTTCCAATTGACCATTTTCAATAAGGATTCCAAGTATAAAGTTGAGGGCATGAAAATTTCCAACTCCAGTTATTAAGCGAGCCAAACATGGGAAATCGCCTTCAGAAACGTATGCGTCTACTCTGGTTGCTGCTAGGGCCACAAGCACATCAACACCATCGAGGCACGCGGATGATTTGTAGAAGTGATGTGACAGAATAAGAAGCTCAACCTGAAAAAGATGATATGTTATCATTTTTGGAAATGCAAATACTCACCCACCTGCTTAACTACCATATACCTCACATAGGTTTCAATTTAGACTCGAACCAACAACCTCCTGGTTGATGGGAAACCGTTAGGCCAAAGACCCATTGGTATAAAATATGTTAACTAATCTAATATTCCCAGTGAATCATGTCATTCTTCATTAGAGTTTCCAGTTACGTGATAAATAAGCAAAATAGAGGTGGCAACATGGGTGAGTACGGTAACGGGGCAATACATGTTTGGTTTCCCAATTATTATTATTTTCTTAAATTGTTTTGTAAAAAGTATGATTATAAAGACGTTATTATACAATAATAATAATAATAATCTAAACTTAAAAAAAACGATTTGGGAGTCTTTCAACACATTAGAACCATCCCCTTTCAAGCTAGATATTGTCCTAACCTGTTTGAGATAAAACACAATCCATTCATTAATAGATAAAATTTTCACCGCTAAAGAAAATGATTATAATGAACAGATCTTACAGTCGATTAATCTTCTTCACCAGACAATTTCAATTCATAATCGCAATTTATTAACGTGCACACTAAACAAAGTGATCAAATGAACTTCTTGTAAATAAAATTCATTTAACAAGACTACAGGAGTACCTCACAGGCATGTGGTATTTCCTGTCCAGTAATCACTAAACGCATCAAAGCATGACCAATTTCTGATTCAGACGGACACAGCTCAGCCCACTTCAAGAAATCTGAAAATCTCCATAATAAAGGGGCAGGGCCTTCCTCCTTTTGAGAATCAATATATCCACCACGATGAGCAGCTAATAAGCCCTGAAAAACAAAAGAAATCTCATCTAATCATATACAATGAGCAGCTAATAAGCCCTGAAAAACAAGAGAGATCTGATCTATGAAATCATATTTGTAAATCGATACCTATGATAAGAAAAATAAACTTATAACTTTTTTTTTTTGAACAAACTTATAAGTAATTTAAAAATTGAACCTTTAAAAACGATTCTGCAAGAATCTGAGCAATACTAGCAGCTGGCATGGAATGAGTTTGAATTAGGAGATATGCTTCCTCAAATGATTCTTGTGCTTTGAGAGCAAGCAATTGTAGCAGTTCGATTGGATGCTTGTCAAATGCCTCAGAGAATAAAAGACCCAATACATTTGCAGCTTTTACAACAGATATTAACCTTTTACATAGCCCACGCCCTCTAGCATCTACGAAAAAGGTCGTCAAACTCTCCAATACCTAGAATTTCACGAAATCATTTGTACGTATTAGTGAATCACATAACTGTATCGTCATCCATAACCAGTCAAACAGCCGACAAAAAGAATTATCAACTAAATACTGGGCTATTTACAAACCACTTGGATAAATATATTAGCGACTTTCCACCTGTTCAGCCCATCGGACACATTCTCTATTTGGTTAGTTTTTGGTATTTGACTAGCGACTTTCCACCTGTTCAGCCCATCAGACACATTCTCTATTTGGTTAGTTTTTGGCATTTGACCCATTTGACCCCATGTGAGATAAAACAGAACCCAAGTCGGCACATTTGCAATTAAACAGCTTGATAATGTCACATTTATTTACTTATACGGGTTACAATGTCATCTCAAAATAAGATACGAATAAAACACTAGGAAAAACAAATAGAAATCAAACTACCAACTTCAAATCCTCTTAAAAAATTAACACAATGAACAAGTACCTGAAGCGGATCAACAAATTGATGGTCAGTCGGCAGGTTGTGTGACTGAATTACAGAACGCACTTCATCATCCAACATGGATACTGCAACTTTGTTGCTAGGAGTTGAGATCGCTGCAAGCTTCAAAGCTGCATCCACTAGAACAAACTCTGATGGAAAATGTGATGGAGATAGCTTATGCTGGAGCTGCCTAGCAGCAGATATTTGCCCAAACTCCAACAGAGAAAGAACAGCTCTTTCCAACTCAGCAGGTCCAATGCTTTCTTCCCACCTTGAAAAAGATAAATCCAAACGAGAATTTTCTTCTGCCAACTTTAAGTCTCCTTTCACAGAAGCATCTTCAGAATCAGAAGCTTTCTCAACATCAATAACAGGCTTTCGTGATGATACGATCCCTTTGGCTCTACGTTTTAATTTTGTGGCTGCTTCTGTGACATGCGGGGTTCGATGATGCTCATTCTTTGTCTTCATTGTGTTAATATGATTGTCCATTTTTGTTACAATGCTTGCAGTATGGTCTACAATACTTGAGCCTTTTCCATATCCAGCTTCCATACTAGGATTGCTTAGGGTCAACTCTCCCTCACTCTTGACCTGGGCTTCTGATTCTACTGCTAAGAGCCATACTCTAGTTTCAAGTTCCCTCAGAAGATGCAACGGGTACACTCTAAAAAAATAAAAAAATAAAATGATTAGACTAAATATAAGTCTAATATATCAGTAAGATGTCAAGAACCAGTAAATGAGAATACATACGGAGCAGACTGTGTTATCAACCCACTTAACCACTGGAGAGAAAGAAGCAATAACTCATGCAGTTCTTTTGGAGGAAGATCTTTGTCCACGGCTTCAGCATGTTTCAGGAAGAATAATCCAGCCTACAGCCCAAAAGACACCAAAGTTTTATTGAACTACAAAATTGTGTCAAGCATTGGAGATAGCAATTTGATCCATTTACTTATGGATTGGTCAAACCAGGTTACGATGTATCTCAAACTAGCCAAATGGGTAAAAACAGCAAACGGGTCATATTTTGTTTTGCAATGCATAAAAGCTCCCTAACCATTTTTATTCAAGAAACATTATTGTTTTTTGGATAATACAATTTTTGTAATCACATCCCACACACTTAACTATATTATAAGAAAAATGAAGTTTTGGACAAAAGGTGTTTTAAGGACGACGCGACCTGAACCAGGGGCAGAGCTATGCCTTGGCCACCTGTGGCACGTGCCACACATGGATTCGCCATGTGAAGCAGGGCGGATTTGAGCATCCAGGCCTTCATTTTTTAGGGGCGCTTGATAATAGACGTAGTAGTTGATTTAATTCGATTTCACGCACCAAACTGATAACAATGTGCTCAAGAA
This sequence comes from Artemisia annua, assembly GCA_014162995.1. Taxonomy (NCBI): domain Eukaryota; kingdom Viridiplantae; phylum Streptophyta; class Magnoliopsida; order Asterales; family Asteraceae; genus Artemisia; species Artemisia annua. The sequence continues at coordinate 83,162 of LBNU01001412.1, forward strand.
TGAAAACTATGAGATTTTAGAGAAAGAATGAGCTTAAAATCAATTAGTATTAAGTAAGTTGAAAACAGAGATAACGGTAGTATGCTATTTGTTAATACAAATATCGCCTAAAAACGTTATTTATATTTTAACGATCTTTGCTAAGTTTTGTTAATGACAAAGTACAAACTTTAGATTGTAATAAAACATCACTTTAGTTTCTAAGTCTTATATAACTAGACTTTGCATTTCTATTTAAATATAAACATGGTTTTATATCTTTAATGGAAACATCATGTCATGCATTCATGAATAGGTTATGTGTTTAACTTGTCATGAAGTCCTTACACATTTTGGAAGTATTCCAAATGTGATCCAATGCATGTGGTCTAGTAATAAGTTGATGTGACTTACCTCTTTAATTAGAGATGTCACATCTCCAAGCTTTAACTGTGTGTTAACTGCCACGGGGGGGATACTTGCTTACACACTTTGGAAGTATTACATGTTAGCATTTACTTGATATGACATTACTTAGCTTGAAACATAAATGTCATTCTAACATGTCTCTAGTTAGTCTTGTCACATCATGCTTATAACTAGCTTTTGTCACTTCATAAGTTATGATAGGATTGTCATTATGCAATTAAGGTAAGATTGTGTGTTTGACTCATCATAAGCTTTGTGTATGTTAGGCTAGCACTTAGTATTGATGTGACATTGTTTGGTATGGAAGTAAAGTGTCTTACATGCCTTAAAAGTGTTTTGTCACATCATGTTTTTAATATGTTCTAGTCACATCATAATTATGGTATGTTGTGTGTTTGACTATCCATATGCTTTATTACTCAAGCCATTGTTATGACATGTAATAAGTTGATGTGACTTAGGTTGGTTTGGAACTTATGGCAAACCTTTCATTCATCAGATCTGGCGGAACCCTGTGAGTACACGGGCGGAACCCTTGTGAGGGTTCCGCCGGGTCCGCCAGAGCTGTTGGAAGTTTTGCTATAAATACCAAACCATTTGTAGCATTTTGCTTTTTATCACTTAGAAATTTATTTCACATATTTTCTCTCATAGATCTCAGAATCTACTAACTTGTGTGAATCTCTTATGTAGCCAAGGAGATCACAATTCATTCAAGAAGTTACAAGTTTCAACACAAAGTTGCAAGACTTGTTAGCTTGGTCATGTATAAGCTTAGGTAGTTCATACTTCATGTGTATTGTGTATCAAGTGATCGGTTAGTATTTTAAGCCTCAAAATACATAGTGTGTCGGGAGTTGTTGTACCCTTGTAAAAGAACTATCGGGAGTGGTTGTACCCTTGGTAAAGAACTCGACATCTAGCCTTGTGTCGGAAAAAGGAATTAGGCGACGTTAGGTTGGTTCTACCTCGAACTAGAACTCGGTATCTAGCTTTGTACCGGATAAAGTGTAAGCGACGAATGTAAAGGTTTCTCCACCAAGAAGGAGTTTGTTGATAGTGCTTGAAACTCTCGAGTTGGATACTCGGGGCGTGGACGTAAGGCAAGGACAAGTGAGGTCCTTGTAGCCGAACCACGATAAACAATCGTGTTGTGGTTTGATCGTTCTATCTCTTTACTTGCATGTTTTACATATTGTGTTTTGTTTACATATTGTCTTTGAGTTTGTCAAAGTGTTTCAAATCACATCTTAAAGTAAAACGTCAAGTATATCTTTGATTAAAACGGATAGTTTTCAAAAGATAATCAACGTAAAAAGCGGTAAACTATTCAACCCCCCTTCTAGTTTTTCACACACCGATCATCAAAACCAATCACCAGCACGAACAAATCAAAATCGATAAATATAAAACCCTAAAAAGGGTTTCGTACATGATAAAACCCTAAAAATCGCAAAAAACGACTTAGGGATCAGTTTTGATTACCAGATCGTATCAAAACAATGGATCACTTAAAAAAGGAATTAAACCGACATGAATGAAGCCCAGGGAACATATACGATCGACCAAAGCACCAAACCCTAAATCGATTTATATCAAGCAATGACCGGGATAGATATTTAGGGTTTCGGCAAAAATCAAAGCCACACAAACACTTCTTATGATAATACACAACCCAAGAACGATTGCATACAAACAAACAATCAGAAATCGTCTGATGTAGAGAGGCGTTTTAGGATTGAGAGTGAAAAAAAAAATTAAGAATGTGGCGGCTGTAGAAAAAGGGAACGAATTGAAGGATATGTAGATTGAAAATCCGACTCCTATCCCTAACAGATCAGATCAATCGTTTTATCAATTAACCCAGCGAAGAATTAAAGGAAAAACGTTAAGATTTAGGCCGGAATTTGTTAGGGATAGGGCTGCCGGAATTCGCCCCCTAGAGAGAGAATTACTAAAGTGTCAATTTCAATTGCCCTCATAAAGTTATCATATGATAGTGTTTGGTCCCTTATACTTGTTTAGATCATCCGCAATGAGTAAAACTATCCAAAAAAAAATTACATCATGTCTTTGTAAGAGCTTTTTTGCATTATAGTATAAGGTTTTATAATAACTTTTTAAGAATTTTTAAAGAATACTTGGCTAACTCCATGCTATTGCGAAAACTATAGTCATTAAATAGGTTATGCATTAAATGCATCAAGTTTTTAAAGACTTGATGTATTGTAGATGCTTTTAGTATGAGAAACAAAACTTGAGTACGGTAACAAATCCATGAAGAGTAAAAGTTAGCGGCAATTTTGTCACATAAAACTATTTGATAGAGGGTTGTAGTGTAATTATTAAATGTTAAAACGAAAAGACCGAAATTAAAAACTTATATACAAATATTAGAGGCTATTTGGTTTGCAAAATGTTTTTGCAATAATTATAATTTAAATGAATTATAATGTAATGAATTTAAATTTTAATTTAATTGCAACTTGTCAAAGAAAAAATTGAAGTTTTTTGGTTGGTTGAAAACGTAATATAATCCAAATAATAATCAACCACTAATATACTACTCCAATTAGAGAAATAAAAATAATTAAATATAATGCTAATTAAAAATATTAAGTATAAAAAATATATTAATTACTGAATATTAATTATAAATAATGATACTTAAATTAACTAATAATTAAATAAATAATAATTAAATTTTTTTTATCGTAATAACAATATCTAGATCACCAAAATAAATAAAATATTTTTATAATAAAATAAAAAATTATAAATGATAATTAAAACAAAATTTAGAATAATTAATAATTTAAAGATGTAACTATACATTTGATATATAATATAATAGTAACTAAAGGTGAGCACAAAAGCCGAGAAACCACATCGAAAAAACCGAACCAATTGAAATACCGATGGGCGCGTTTTGAGTTTTAGAAAAGCTGAAAGTTTGAGACAGTTTTAGATGCATATGAAAAACCGCTCTGCCCACATTATGTATTTTCATAAAATCTAAAAGAACCTTGATAGATGGACCTAATATATGGACCTAATAAGAGACCTAATACTTAAATAACTTGTACAGTGCACTGTACAAGTTATTTAAGCATTAGGTCTCTTATTAGGTCCATATATTAGGTCTATTAATTATTTCCCAATCTAAAATAATCCTATCTACTTAATTTTCTCAATGAAAAAATGGGTATACTTTTGGACTTTTGCAAAATTTGTTTAAAATGTTAAGACTTGCATTCTATATTTCAATGGATTTTATATTGTTATTTCTTGCTTTGTTAGTTTTGGATTGTTAGACTCATGCTAGTATTAATCTCGTTTGAATAATGTTTTTGGAACATAATTTTTATCTTTAATGAAAAAGTTGCTAGTTGTTATTTTTGATAAATAGGTTAATATTTGTGAAGGTTAATACTAACTAGTTTATTTATTGATAAATCTAAAGGTAAAAGAACCGAAAAAGAAATCAAAACCAAAGCGATTTAACAAGGAACTACTCATGATGCAACAAGACCCTAAACGCTAAAAAACACTGATGGTCGATGACAAACATACCCAAAATATCATATTACTCTTTAATCTTGGCTAAGATTTTGTGAGACCGACTTTTATTAATTCAGGGATTGGTAATGACTTTTTTGAATTATTCGTTTCTTAGTATAATAACAATAAGACAAATATATGTGCTTTTCCTCCAAAGCATATATCGGCACATAAAGTGAATGCTAGCTTTTTAGAATTATAAATTGCAAATCTATAATGACAAAAGCATCATATTACTTTTTTACAAAGATTTCATAATTAAACAGGTTTTCAATAATTAATTAAAGTGGAATATTTGGCGCACTTAACCACAAGCAAGACAATGCAATGACATAATTGAACATCACATGCTTCACACTTTTTTAGTCGAGCATTTGAGTGGATGTTTGAGTGTATTATTTTTCCTTTCAGGGTAAGCTCTACATCTCATTTGACAAGTTATAGACATTTAAATTGAGTGATAAATTTCAACCAGTAAATGGTTATTTTGACAACCTCATGAGGTATGATAAAGTTTTATTTTTGCTTAAATTCGAAAAAATTGGAATATCTATCATCCTTTTTATTGAAAATCTAGAATGGATTAGTGACTGCTAAATAATATTCCTTTCATGATTTTTTTTATTTTTTTTTCGAAAACTCTTAAACCCTGCACACCTATTAGCTTCTAACATGTTAAAAAAAAGAAAGAAGAAATAGTTTCTAACAAATACAAAGCTTCAAAGCCAAAATTTTTAGAAAGCTGTTTGAGAACTTATCATATTGTATGCTTAAGATGAAAAAACAAATAGAAAGATGATTTGTACAATCTTTTTTTTTTTTTTTTTTTTATTTTTTTCAAACTCTAATGTTCAAGTAGTTAAATCAGAATAATAATACACTACAAGTATATGATGCATGGATTATAATGTCTCAATCAATACTCAATATGTGCAAATCATTTCCTAAACAAATACTAGTAACAGAATTTTGAAGTCCATATTTAGGTCAATATTTTTATCCAATAATATTAATTAATAAATTTACTCTCATTAAATTACTATTGTGGTACAGTGCCAAAACAGAAAACTGAAATTTTCTTCTGCCATTTCAATGTTCAAGCATTTATTTAAATTAAAGTATTTATATAGAATGGTTTGTTTATCTCGTACTTCTTGATTTCGTACTTCTTTAGACATTAAATATTTGCATATAATTTTTCTTAAAAACAGGTGAACAACCAGGTAAATCCATAAATGCATAAAATAAATATTTTCTTACGAGTATTAGTACTATTGTTGTTTAAAACTGAAAACGAATTTTCAAATTTGGTGTTTAATACTTGTAGCTGTTAGCATTAATTATGGTAAATAATAATTTTGGAATTAACTTAAATAAAATAACAACTTGGCAAGTCAACTATGTAGTCAAAGAAACTCGAGGACTGAAAGTTTTTTTAACAGTGTTTCTTGTCTGCCCTGTAACTTCATCATCATACGTCACTTTCCATTTCCATCAAGTTTAACCGAACAACTCTCTGGTTTTTACCATTACCACAATTCTTCAACAAAATCTTACTGTCAGTTCATTTAATCACAACTACACCGTAATTCCCTATGTTTATTACTCCCCCCGTCTCAAACTTATAGTCCACACTTTCTTTTTAGGACGTCTCAAAATAATTGTTCACTTTTCTTTTCAAGTAAAAACTAAAGAATATATTAGGGGAATATTTTCTTTGAATGGTTGAGATTTATAATAGTCACATTTTTATTAAACTTTGTGATTTTTCTCTCATAACAATAATTTGAGACAGATGTAGTACAATATAATATTTGATGGGACACGATATAACAAAGTAATTGTGTCACAATGGTACCCACTTGTTGTGTAAGAGGGGTGGGTGTGGTGAGGAGGTAAAACTCCTCATTCGGGCCTCACGGGGTGGCACATCATCTTAACAAACCTCCCCTTATAACCCTCTTCACTCACAACTAACTACAACTTACTCATTTGGGCCCCACAACTTACAACTTTTTTTTTTTATTATTCAAAATATCAAATAAACTAAATTCATTTAATTAAAACTATCTAGTTATATATACCCGGTGCATCGCACGGGTTTATCCAGAAAAATTTATCTATTATGAGTATTATCGGTTTAAAAACAGAAATATCTTATGTATATTTTAAAAAAGTTAAGCATCAACATGGCGAAAGTAAGAAAAATAGGTAGTAGAAATTGTAAATATAACCCGTGGCCATCGACCTTGTATTGGATTCTTAGCGTGCTCTTCTTACTAATGTTATTGGGACAAAGGTTTTTGATCACATAGATTACACATAAATCAAATTTATTTAAATTTTTTTAATATATGGGTATATAAGAATTTCACTGTGATATTCAGATGATAAAGTACAACTCATAAGTATGCATGGAGTTTTCATGTTATATTAATTCAATTAATATTTTGTAAAAAAATTTATTGGATGAAATATATTAACTTGTTTAGGCTGACTAGCATGATAATGGTTGAGATTTATGTTGTTGTTAACTTTAACTATTATAGTATCAGTTGTACAAAATGTGCGGAGTTTAGTAATACATACGATGGAGCGTGATGAAGTTTTTTAAAAATCAATATAAACCTTTAAATAATCTAATAATGAATTACATGAGTCGTTATAAGTACAATCGCGTAATTTATTTCATATCACTCGTACTTACAATTTGATGCATGTAGGTTATTTTAATATATATTTTAAATATTATCCGATTTAGTATATATAATTAACTAGCATATTTATTATGTTAATATTCTAA
>LBNU01001412.1:89966-104138 GCA_014162995.1 Artemisia annua
ATTTTAGTGTTTGGAAGGCACTACTACTTACGACGCCACTCCCGTGACATTTTCGGGGCCATTCCGTCGTCAGGTCCGACGGGCGTTTCATATTATCCCGTCGACATGACGACGGCTCCTCTTCGGCTGTGCTCGTCGGGAAGACTATTCCCCGTCGAACCAAAAACCCGTCACTACGTGGGACCCAACACTTTTTTCGGTCAACAAATGTTAACGGGGGAGTTATTATCCGTCGGACATCGACGGACAATAACGTCTAATTACAAAATATAACTTAGATTATATATTTGAAATTATGCGTCGACATGTCGACGGTCAGTTTTATTTTATTTTTTATATCGGTATATGCCGTCGACATTCTTGACGGATAATACCAATATAAATTAAAATTAATGCAACTGTACCGTCGGACATTGTCGCCGGGATATATATTATAAATACATAACACGTTACTTTAACATTCCCGTCTGACAATGTCGACGGGTACCATATATTAATTGAAATATTGGCTTTCTTCTCCCGTCGACATGTCGACGGAGTACATTATATAATATCAGCCAGGGAACTGCCCAGCAGCAATTTCCAGATTTTTCCGGAAATTTCCGGACAATTACAAAACCTGTAACAAAACCTATACAAACTTGCAATTATCCACCCATTTCACTCTACAAAACACATATAACACAGTATATCTCGACACGGCTAAACACTTGCAAATTGAAGCCCAAAACACCCTCAAAATGCTTAAAACATATCAAACTACACACAACGGGTGTGGTAATATCATAACCTAGCTACCATATCAACAAAATGTTCCAATATCGCTGACGTTAAGCGCCACAAGGCCTAAACATACAGGATGCTAACATAACGAGTCGCCAAAACATTGTTTCAAACATATATACATACAAGTACCCAAGATACCTCTACTCCTCCATATCATACATGATCACCATCACCATCATCATCCGACCATCCCCCACATAACGCCATCACATCATCATCCCCATCGCCATGGCCACTCCCTCCAGCACCAGACCCACTGCCGGTCCACGTGCACAGATCCCGCTGAGTTGAATACTCGTGCAATAAGTGGTTGGCCGACATAAAACCTGCATCAAGTTCGCTCGCTTCTGCATCGCCTCCAGTTTCATTTGTCGACTTCGATCTGCTTCTCTGGCGGTGCAAAGCTCAGCCTTGAGGTACGTCGATTTCTGAAAACAAAAATAACCAAATTTAAAAACAGTTATTGCAATATTTATTTGAGTCATATGCTTCGAGTAATCATAATAATTAAATAACGTTATAGAAAGTACAGTTAAATAACGTAAGAAATACAGTACAAGTTAAATTACCTGGAGCTGGAGCTGGAGCTGGAGGATCCGGTAAACTTCTGTCCGGTCCAGCCCGGGACGACCCTACAACTCCTGGCTATAGTGGCCACGCTGCTTGCCCTGAGAAACCTTGGCAAGAATGCTGCATCATCCGTGTACGCCACCCCCTCAAGGCGTATCAGCTCCTAAACCACGTATGCCGACCATCTCTTCCTATTTAGTTAAAGAAATGAGAAATTACTATTAAGTCGGGTTATTACAACTTTATGTTTCAATGAATCATTAAAGAAAATTAAAGAAAAAATTAAAGAAAAAAAAAAACAACTACATAAAACCCGAGCCTCCCTCCTTCAACCAGTTTCCCATGCTTGTCGCAATGGGTATCGTAAAGCTCTGTCATGAGAGACGGGTTACTGCTTATCTCCGGTTGTTCTGAAACGTATATACACATGCATATAAGATGAAAACAAATTAAAATGACAAATCAAACGCTACATATATTTTAATTAAACTATAATCTTAAAAATTAAAATTAATTACTTTATATATAATTAAATTATTTTAATTATAATTAATTAAATAGATAACTTATAATTAAAACTTCATAAAATTAAAATGTGTACTAAACATAGTCTGACGAGATGGCAGCTAATGACCTTGGAACCGTGGCGGTCTAACACTCTTATCTTCTTGCGGCTTCTCCTGTTCACCGCAGCTCGGGCCAGGTTGTCCTCCTTCATGTAAAACCGTATATGCTCTCCCACACGAGGGCTCGACATTAGGGAGGAGGTTTTCTGTATCTCCTCCACATGCCGAGAAGGCCACCCCGAAGCGTAAAGTACTGCTTCTTCATTGTGCCTTGGTTGTCGGAGTAGCTTGGCTAATAATAGCATGTTGAGCCTTCTGATGGTAAGTCCACTCGGCTTTGCGCATGTTGGTGAGTCAGTCGAAGAATTCCTGCAATCAAATATAGTTAAATTAACATAAGATATAAATAAATAAACAATTTAAATAAATATACACAATTACAAATTAAATAAATGGTATACTTCAATATTAAATATATAGATAATTAAAAGGAAATAAAATAACTGACCCCGAGCGGAGCCATAAAGCAGCCTAGCCGTGCATCGAAGCGTGCCATGAGGGATGGTTGAGTGGCAGTACGCGTAAACCAGCTCGCCGACTAATTCTGAACCATCGCACGTTGGGACCCACATGAACATATGTCTTGCTTATCATCACCACGAAACTCTATTTCTGCTGATGTCCACGGATCATCACGGCCTTCCTGAGGCCACGTTTCTTGTTCCCTGACGGGACTGTGCCCTGCCGCACATCCGACCTCACCCCGCCTCCACCACGTCTCGACCTACCTCTCTCGAGTTGCCTGTCGATCTTACAATTGAAGAGTGAAAAACTTATAAATATAAACAAGTAACAAATTCAAATCTCATTTAAGTTTTACTTACCACTGCAGTGGGCCGCTGTCCGCAAACGAAAAGGGGAGGTGGGTCACCGCCACGTCACCACCATGACCACGAGCCGACTGCTGCCATCTGTATAGTACAAGTTAAATAACAGTATAAGAAAACAATGAACAAATTAACAATAGCATCAACACATTCAATTACACACGCATCGAAATAAATAACACATTTTAAGGAATCCATAACAATTTAAGAATCCATAACAATTTCATCAAATAAGTGTCGTTTTAAAAAATTTTAAATCCCAATCTGCTACAATCAACCATCACATCATAAACAACATCAGTCGCAACTTCAGCTTCATCAGCAGAATTTTCGATCAGATCGCTAAATCATAAGGATCGTGTCTTCATCATCAATAAAAATCATGGTCGTCATCAACAGGTACATGAGTTGCGTGGTGTGCTCAAACTAACGTTGATTGACCATTCGACATTCAAGGGGGGACAATTCGAAGCATTCAAAATTACAGATAGTTGAGAATTAGATGAGTTGTAGCCATTAGTCACATCTCATCGTCTTTACCACACGACATCCCATCGTTGTGTTGTGATTCACTTCTTGGACGACCTTCCAATGGAGTGGTCGTCTGGGCAGGATTCTTCAAGTAGAAGACTTGTTTCGCTTGGTGCGAGAATGTAAGGTTGATCTTCAAACGCTGTGCTACTGCCCAAATTTGTTGTCATGTTGTTTCTGTGTTATAACGTATCGACTTTACTTTTATTGGCTAGGCGAACCACTTAACTCGACACAACACAACTTTTAAACTTGGGTATACGAAAACTCAAGAATATCATCTAGCTGACCATAAATACATTTCTCCTGGCCTTTCGCCAGGTGATACAATTCCGCTGTTTGTTTACTTACATCGCGCTGATTTACCACAAACTTCACACCATGACTACGCAGATTTGATAGAGGTTGCGGCATAAATGAGTCCACAAGCCAAAGCGAAATAAGTCTGGTAGTACATCTTGGAGTCATTGGCTATTGTAAAGATACGACTAATTGAACAAATGATAAGAATAGATAGAGATGGGATATAGTCTTCTTTATACCAAGGAAAACATATGATAATAAGTTACCTTCTTCTAAAACCATTCTTGGAAAATCTTGTGCATGTCGCTTAATCAGGATTTCACTGAAAACTGTCCAGATATTAGAATTCAATCGAAAAGATCAGACCCTATGGGAAACAGAATATTCAAATAAAAACGCAGTACCTCTGGAAGACTCGTCACATATACGCGTCAGATTCTCAGGACTGTTGTGAAGTCCATACTCATATCACTTTTCTTCATTTTCTGGGAGCCTAACTGAATAATGTTCTTTACCAGACTTTTACATAGTGAATCGAACAGCCTGAAAATCACTTGTTGCACAGGACATTCCCTGAGATGCAGTGGACATTAAATCGTCCCAATTTCACCGCCGAAAAATACGAGACAAAAAGTTAATGTTCGTGCTGCAACATAACCCTCCGCTATGAACCTTCCCGGCTTGAAGCTTTATTTACATAGTTTTTAGCTTCTTCATTTACTTTATTCAAAAGGATACATCCAACCGGAATTTATTCAGGCCCGCCTTGAAGACTCTGCAGGAAATGCATAACCAAGAATCATATGTCGAAAAATGCAGGAGATATATTTGTCAAGTCTGCACAAAATATTCATCCATCTGTCTTTTGCTCACCATGTCATTCACCATCAAAGGTTCGGGTTGCAAATTTGCTTAAAGACATGAACAAAGCTCGATTAATGGTTCATATGTCTGTGCGTCCAAAGTATCCTGAATCCATAAGGAAATAAACCGTTGCATACATTAATATTGACAGTCCATGCGACTTCATGGCACTGTAATATTGTTATCATCTGTTGTTCACTCGAACTAACTTTGGAACCGAAACCATCTGTATTTAATTGTTTTGATATTGACAGAACAGTTTCTTTTATCGGGTGTGAGGAGTACTTGCATGCGGCTTGGATCACTTCCGTTTGTTTTTCCGAAGCCACAACTCCCCATCGGATGCCCAAAGCTTGCAAGTCTTGTTACTTGCTTGGGAAGTGTCTTTTGATTCTCATTCATAACAAAGGTTCAAGATACTCTCCAACACATATGTTTTCGATATGCAGACATCTAAATTGTTTTAGAGAATAGAAGACAGATATGGAAAAGCCGTATGAAAATAAAATCGTTAGTCATTCAGTTCGATTTTAGTATACATTTTATTGCCCACCACCATAATCATGATGTTCCCCAGGCAAACGAATATGTGGCAATATTGAAAGTGAGTCAAGGATATCAGCCGCCGTATATTTTTAGAGGATCTCTAAAATCATTCTTGCCAATGGAATGTAGTGTCTGCCCTCCTCCATTATGGTTTTTTTTTAAGAATGTCTTCTATGGCCAACATACACTTGTTTTGCTAGCACACGCCGTAGCCGGAGTTGTCTTACTGTTGCATGTAGGGCATGCGTATATACTGCCCACTCCAACCAGACAACTGACTACGAGCAGGAAAAATCATTGATGGTCCATAAAAGCATCCACGTCTCACTGGTGAATCATCTTGCCTGTGCAACAGCGTCCATAGTCGGACACCGATGACCATAATATCCTTAAGTCGTCATCAAAGCTTTAAAGTAAACACAATTGTCCTTCGCCGGTATTTAGGGCCAGAATCAACAACGTCAGCATTACCAAAGTAGTCTCTTTCATGCATAACCACGGGAGGGCAATTGTATGTCGTCAAGAAACAGCACACATGCGGTATATGATGTGACTAAGTTGCCGAACGATTGAAAACCATCTTGGCCGCCAACCTAATCGAACGTTTCATTGGTCTTTAGCAAATTCCTATTATATCATCGTTGCAAACTCCACCATGCTCACCAATCAACCGGGTGTTGCATCGAATACCGGTTCCTTAGACTTTCCAGTACATGCAAAGATCATATGTTTGCGGTGTGAATAGACTTGTACACAAACGCTGTAGTCTGGAATGAATAGGAAAGTAACGAAACACCAATTGAGTAGGAACTTTCTTTCCCCGTTGTGTACTTGATCTATATCCATCGCACGTGTTCAGACCGGACAATACTCCAATCTTCAAGCCCATCCCACTGATATAAAAGCAATAATTTTCACAGCATGTATCGACTCATAACCCTAACCCGACCTTTTTAAAGGTCATTTTTTATTCAGAGTTATGTATTGGTGGAGACTATGTATAACCTACCTGAAGGAAATTACACTCTGAGAATTTTAGGTGTTGTTAAATGTAAGTATTCCCCATTTAACCGCTGACCTTGAGGTGGGTAACTTATGCCATAAAATCAATGGTGGTCATTAAAGTCACAACCGGGAAAGAGGTGTTTGGAACTGGCCAAGTAGAGCGTCTTCATACGGGTTACTGTGCAGGGACGTGTCGTTGCTTGATCGGGCGTTTTACTTGTGTCGCCATGCTATTGTGAGGTGTTGGACATTGTTTCAATTATTTGGAGGATATATAACAAAAAATATCAATTAAGCACAGCACCAGTCATCATCTCACATTGTGTTGTTTATCTTCTATAGGAAGAGGATCGCGGATTCACCGTGATCACGCATATTCTATATGATGGATCCACCATATTGGCTTATGTCGTTCTAAGCTCGCGGAGAGATACCCATGGAACATTAAACAATTACACATGGACTTATGTTTCCGTAACTATTCGAATAATCGGCTATGGCCCAAATCCACTCGTTCAAACCACCGCCAGACCCACTCCCAAACACACCCCCACCTCTCTTGAAACCCACGATGTCTCCCAAAGGTCTCCCAACTCCCCTCTCCCCCACTCACCCAGCTCCTTCATTAACTGCATTTTTTTGTTCAATACTGTAATTATTTATCACATTCAATTATTCGACAATTATATCACATTATAACGTGAAATATACAAGTTGTTTGTATCACCTTAGTGAACATAGGAAGGCAATCCTAACCACTCTTTGAATGATTTTGTCTCAATGAACTGCATATACGATTTACATTTGAGTAAAATTACTAGTTCCTTGGCAGCCATCCTTTCTCTTTAAGGGATTGTGGTGGACATATCTAGAGGTTGCAATTTCAAATCATTTTGCTTGTGAATGGATTTATTTAGGATATGCTTAATTGTCAATGATGCTGATGTTCTCATACAAAAAGGTTTTGACACATTCTTGTCCCATTATCCTCTCTCAAGATAGCTCACGTCTTACTCATTTTGCGTTTTCCCCTGTTATTCCTCTTTTCTTATTTTAAGCAGGGACATATGTTTTAAGCTTTCGAATAAGACTTAATATAATGCAGGTACAAACTTTGGAACATATAATAAGAAGATTGCAAGAGGACAACACACAAATGAGAGCACAATTCGAAAGAGATATGCAAATTCAGGTACAACGAAAAGTGGAGCATCAGGTCCTAGCGCACATGCAACAACGAGAATTGGAGGCGAATGCTCGTGAACTAGCTCGAGAGAGAGAATGGCAACAAAGGATGAATGACATTAACTTAGTCTTAAAGAAGTTTATGGATTCCCGTCCCGATCCTTAGTTTGATAACAGCATATTATTTGTATACTTGATTAAATACTCTAGTTTCATCTTGAATGTTTTGAATGCTTCTGATTTAATTTTGATTTTGACTACAACTTTTGTGATTTGAATATTAAATCTTCGTAATGGATCTAGATTTGACAACAACTTTTGTGATTTGAATGTTTATTAGTTCTTTTTAGTTATTTTAGATACAGTTTTATAAATGTGAGCTTTAATGAGGGAACTTATTTGTATATTTGTAACGGAACTGTGACTGTTTATCGACTACACTTTCTGACGGATTTCTAACAGAATTATTTTGACGAATTTCCGACAGAAAGTATACCGACAGAGTTCCAACGGGTAAGTTACCAACAGATTTCCGACGGATAGTAATTACTGACCATGATTTACAGACGGCCTATTTCGGTCACAAATCTGTTGGAAACAACTGTTACCGACAGATTTCCGGCGGATAAAACTGTCGCTAAAGACTTGTTATTTAGTAGTGATTGACAACCTGCTTTTCAAGCTTTTTGTCACCACTCTATGCTTCACAATCTTGAATCTTCCATTCGTGATTACCTGTTACACAAATTTTATCAAACTTTTACAATACGCGTAGAAAAAAAAAGATTTATAAATCAATAAATAAAAAATATCTATATCAAAACTATTGTCATAAATGATTTTCTAAACAAAAATCATAACTACAGTCGTAAACTATTTTCTGAAATGAAAATCATAACTATCGTCATAAAACGCCTTTCCAAAAAAGAAGTCATAAAACGCCATTCCATTTGAACATCTGATGAAAAAAATTACAAAAAGCAAATGTACACAAGTTTAACTCATTAATTACATTTTGTACTTAATCTATTGTTTTGATTGTACAAAATTTATAGCAAGAAGTAGGACCGACATGCATGTTTGGATCATTGTCTATTGCCAATATACACTAGCCGGAAATCCTGAACCGTCCACACGTCTACCGCAAGGAAAATATGTGGATTAAATCATTAAAATGCATAGCGAGCTTATGCTACTTACTCGGCTTTCTAATGAGCAGAAGAGTGTCATCTCATACCTGAAAACGTGTCTATATTCGCAAAGTCCTCTCCCCTCCTACCGAAACTAACTGAGCATATTTGTTATATTCGCCTATATGACATAAGTATATGCTTTTGTGATTTGACTTTAACGAATTTAAGTTTTGCAAGAAAATAAATGTGGGTTTTCTAAATTTAGGGCCCGCTTGGTTCAAAGTGGGGAAAGGGAAAGGAAATGCAAAGGAATGAGTGAGGTGGGTAATCAATCCCTTACCCCTAATTTACTCTATAATAGTTCATTACTCCGTAGTGGGTAATGAACTATTATAGAGTNTAACCCCCTCACCAAGAAGCACCCCCTTAACCCCCAAGAGAGAAATTACAATATGAGTAACACGTATAACAAATTTGAAATATGCAAAGAGATTGGGAGACTTTATGTTGGAATTATATACTCATGTCATACATATATAAACAATAACATCAAGTAAGCATAGCGGAAGCAATTAGGATCATATAATGCATAATTAATTAACCAAGAATAAATAAACGTACCGTTGTGATTCTAGCCCGAACAAGAATCAATATGTGCAATTCTTCAAATCAAGAACCCTAATTAGGGTTTATAGGATTATAAGAATTACCCCTTACCTTTTTGTAATTCAATCTAAGAATCAAACAATAGTGTGTTTGATTCACGTTCTTGTACACACGTACTACTTCAAGTAAAAGTTTATGCAAGTAAAGTAAACACACGATGTTTTTATGAAAAACAAATCGAAAACCCTTTGTAAAAGAGGGTGTTCGATTGAGCTTAGAACAAAGGAGAGAAAAACACAATTTAGGGTTATTGTGTGTGTACAAGAGATGTCTAAACAAATAACCCTTTGATGTGTTTATATAGGATGAGATTACTTGGAGCTCAAGGCACAAAAGAGGTGCCCTCCTTTTGTTGTGGCCGATTGGTTCAAGCAATCCCTAGGGGATTCCGGAACCTTCTTGACATTCCAATAATTCACATACATTACTTTCCTTAACATTTAATAATAATTATTATTCATTTACTTTTCATACGTAAAGTGTGCAATCCTGTGATCTCGAGTTCGATCATAACACACGTCTGTTATTTTATGTCTATAAAACTAACACTTTATACTACGAAGAAAAAAAAAAAAAAAAAAAAAAAAAACAAGTACGCCCTCGTATGTCGTACGTGGTAAACCTGGAATATGATTTGATATGATGACATGCATAAATCAGTAATGCCGGGCAAAATTTTTTGGCAACGACATTAAAGATTTAGTCCCTAATAGATCTGTACGTTTCTACTTTGACAGGGAGAAGAATTAGGAGTCAAATTTTTCGGTCGGATTCAGGGACGTTGACGAATCTGGACCGATAGCGGGTACACACACAAGACGCATCCTTTTATTTATTTTAATTATGTGTTAGGTTAACCTCCTGCTCAAAAATTGTCTCCCCTTGAAAAAAGATAGGGGACAAATGACGCATGCGTTAACGGACTTGTATATTTAAAAAAAAAAAAAAAAAAAAACAAAAAAAAAAAAAAATGCCACTTAGAGGATCAGGAGCAACACACATCCAACTTCCGTCTTTGAATAAAATTTCTGGAGCAGAAGTGTTGTTGCATTGCAATTCGCAAGACATAGATGATTTGCGGGTCTGTGTGTTCTCCAAATCCGGTTCTTGAACATCTGGACATGGTGGGTAATAATTCACCCTGAAAACAGAGTCACACACTATGGTCATCCATAAACATGTAACTAAACACATTTGTGGACAATTAAATCTATGATCTGCTAATAATTCAAATTGAGAGGTGCTACACCCACAAAAAAAAATCCCACAAAAGAATCCACAAAATGACTTGGATGAATTTGATTGGTGTTTTTGGATATTGGTCATGTCTCTTCCTTTGTACTAAGCCAATAAAATAACATCCAAGTCATTTTGTGGAACTTTTTTGTGAGAATTTTTTTTGTGGGTGTAGCAAAACTTTAATTGAAATATAATATATACTCCGTAGTAAAAGTCATTTTCTTCACTGCTGTCCATAATCATCCACTACACATCTAAAATAAAAGTCGTGAAGGAAAAAAAAATGTTGGAAAACAGACCCACACATATATGAAAAAATTAATGTCTTTCGTGATCTGTAATCATTTGTTGCACCTAAGCCCGAATTTCCATTCTTGCAATATGTGGCATGTGGGCAGTTACACTGGACATGGCAGATAATATAGATCGAAAACTTGTAACATGACATAGCAAACGTCGTAACATGAACTCAACACTTGAATGGATGATATCCCCAAAGTATATTACAAATTGTTTATTTTTGGTAAAGAGATTCAATATTATTATGCTTGTCTATCCAGTTAAAATAAGTATTTGTTAATTAAGACTTACCATACTTAAAAGAATTTACATTTAGTATCAATATTCACGTACCAAATGATTGCTAATATGGAAATTCCTTATGACTATAGTTAGAAAATCGTATATTAGATTTCAGATAAGCTTGAGAGCACTCGGTAACATGACGGTGAGTTATCCCATAACTCACCGCCACGTCAGCGTTAAGGTGTTAACTTGGTGCGTTAACTTTAGGGGGCGGTAAGATAACTCACCAAAAAACATCTGAGTTATCCCATAACTCGGGAGGCGGTAAGATAACTCACCTGAGTTATGCCATAACTCACCCCCCTTAACATTGCGTTAAGAGTATAACTTGGTGCATTAACTTGCAAATAACTCACCCCCTCGGTAAGATAACGCACCCCTTAACTCGAGTGCGTTAAGCTATAACTCGGGTGCAAAAGTCATGTTACCGAGTGCTCTGAGTGTAATTATCTTCATTTGAATTTTTGAACATTCTTTTCTATGTCTAGAATTCTTTTCTTGGTGTCAAAATAGGATATGTGATATAAAAATGGAGGATCTAGACTAGTTGTCACCCCGCCGGTAGTAGGATATGTAAGGATTGATACATAGAATAACTTTTTGTTTGATTGATAATCATATAAAGCAGCAGATATTTTAGCCATTTGCATCAAGCATATTTTTTATGCTACTAATACTTGTACTTGCTCTGCTATTCTGCCCCATCTTGGCTGAGGAAGAGTTATGGGCGCGTAAAAAAAATGCTTAACAGAATGATTACCTTGTTCTCTTCTCAGTCCATGTTTATCTCTAAGGGTGTGTTTGCTTTGTGGGTGTCACAATCAAGTAATGAAATGAAAGATAAATAGTTTGTTTGTTTAAAGTTTAGATTCATATATGGGTATCAAAGATATAAATTTGAATCCACATTAATATGGTGGGTATCAATTTGTTTCCTCTGGGCTCCACATTTCCACTTATCTCTCTCATCTAAATTTTCTAAAAGGAATATTTTAATCTAATTTTGACATATAAACAAATATTTAAATTTAATAATTACACATTTCTCTATCCTCTTTTTCTTTCAAACAAATCCGAATCCGATTCTAAACCCACTTACAAACTAAACGGGCCCTTATGTAATTTTTTGTTTGGTAACCCATGGTTTTCATCTTTTTGGCTCACAGATCCATCCATGAAGTCTTAGTACACTACTACAAAGGCTCAAACCGAATAAAAAGCTCCTCCTTTTGAGAAAGCTAGTGTGACTACTTCAGGATTGCTTGCACCAAGTAGTATTCGAACTAGAGACATCTCATATTTTGTGATGACAGTCAAAAGTTTTCTACCACTTTACCACCTCCAAGTGGTTTCATATTTATTTGTTAACTAAAGAGAAATATAAAGTGATAATATATAAATTTCTATTGACAGGCGAAATGGTTGTTACATTAGCTCATCAGTTATGGATGGAATTCCACAAAAGGGCAAGTTTAAAATGGAGCGATTCCACGGAAGGCAAGTGGAAAACTAATATGGACAAGACTAAAAATATATTTTTATCCTATCAATTCTGCTCAAATATTATTACTACAGGACCAAATATTAAATATGATTTGATAATAACCTGTAATTTTCTGAAATCTTCGTAAATACTGAACACCCACGACGATCTTGTAGGTTATAAATCGAATGATAGCTTCAAACTCGGTACCTTTTAACTCAAGACCTTGTGATCTTTTTCATAAAGACTGAGTCTATTATCGGACAATCTTGAACTAAAGGCAGATTTTTTATATTCAAACCAAGTGAATTCTTTGTATAAAATGACGTCATCGCCTTCCATAAGTGAAGGTAATGGCGCAATCTTCTGACTAAGTGGTGGTCCTCCAAAATAAATCATTGACAACCTGCTTTTCAAGCTATTTGCCACCACTCTATGCTTCACACTCTTGAATCTTCCATTTGTCATTACCTGTTAAATAATTTGTATCCAGCTTTATCAGACGTGTATATGAAAATGACGTATAGACAAAGAGGAAAGTGAATATGGCCGGTGTTGGCACATACATTAGCTTAGGTAACAAACATGTGGAAATTCACTCTCATCCGTTTGTACTTAAACGTTTTTTTGGCGTAATATATTTTACCAAGGTGATCCCCTTTTACCCAAAAAAAAATGTGGAAATTATCATTCTATTACCTTTTCATGTATAAGTGCTTGAACCTATTGAATATTTGATAAAGAAGAAGAAATATTCAAAAACTAACCCATTACAATTTATACAAATTATGTAGTACGTGATAATTAAGTTAGACTGTTAGAACATGTGGAGCACCCTCTATATAACATGTATATGTTCTTTTTTGAGATTTTCGTTCATGAGCGTCTAAAGATATCCTAAACAAGTACGAGTAATAATCAAAAGTCAAAATATGTATAACATATAGAAGTTTTGATTTTATAAGAAATAAATTCTGGATTCAACTTTTAAGATGTTTTTAAACAGAGGATCAGTTGTACAATTTGCAAGAAATTAGGAAACTTTACAAGGAACAAAAAAAGGGCTTGTTGTACTTGGAAGATGGAATATGATTGATTATGACATGCAAATCATATGCCATGCAAGAGTGCATGATTGACAATCAATAAATTGATTTTGGTCCCAAAGATCTATTTTTAGTGTTCTACTTTATGTCACGTATAAAACTAGGACTCATAAATCTATTCGGGTTTAGGTTGACAGGTTAGGTCATGGGCAAACATGATTTTTTTTATTTTTATTTTTATTTTTTTATTTTTTTATTTTTATTTTATTATTATTATTATTATTATTATTATTATTATTATTATTATTATTATTATTATTATTATTATTATTATTATTATTATTATCTATAAACATATAAAATTGAGTCCTAAAATTTAATGTGGAGGCGTCAAGATTGCATAGAGTACAAGTTACCTAATGCTCGGAATTAAATGTAGAAAATAGAGTTTCATTATGCGGAGGCTTCATGCGTAAGTACCTTGATTTAATGTTCATGCTTAACTGGTAAGTACATATGAGCTATATTTAGTGTTTCAAATGTAAATGATTGAAACCATACGAAGTGTTGCTAGCCTTTATTTTCATTTAATCAGTTGCTCCTTTCATTTGCCTTCAAATAAATGGACAAACCCTTCAACCACTATCATTGAATACTATAAATAACACCATTTGGTCTTTGTTAATGAGATGTGTGTGTGTGTATGAAACTTTAATTTGTGTGTAGTTTGATGATTTTGTATGAATCACATGTTTACTGTATGTGTGTGTGTATGTG